>ML254623.1:1942-45158 GCA_005239495.1 Nicotiana undulata | reverse complement strand
AGTTGTAAACTAGACTCATAGATCTTCAATTTGATGGGTAGATCACCCTGTAATTCATAGTAGTTTGGAGAAAGGCTTAATAACATTTGACCTAAAGTTTGAGTAACACTATGAACCTAAGTTGCGACAACTCTTGTCGACTTTTGTTTGATAACTCGTTTGACTTCAAGACTATGATACAGATATTATATGATTCAAATACCTTAAAACATGTCCTCTTAAGAATATCAAGCACCCTTAGGTTTATCCAAAAATACGAGTTACAACATCCTCGATTCACTTAACTTCTAATACGTGTTAATCACTCTTATACACTCTTGTATCATTTAAGATCAATAGAATTAACTTCTTTATCATCTCAAAGATAATATCTTCTCCTGTTTATGTCGATTAACTTATGGCATGAGCCAACATACGTGAATATGGGTCCTTATAATTTAATTAACTATATTCTCACCCTAAAGTACATGTTATAACATTCCAAACTCGTCGACTTTTGATGAAACTTATTCTCTTCAGTTGGTTTAGCTTCTAAGCTTTCCAACCCTCTTGGCACTCGTTATTCATGATCTTAAATATTTGTAACCTCAAATGTAATATGATTAACTTACTTTATATTCCATCAAATATAATATTATTCGTGAGCTTACATCAATTAACTTACGATGTACTCTCATGTACGAAAACATGGGGTGTAACACTAGCAGGCCGTGAGTATTGCCCGGAGGATTGAGAGTATGTTAGCCCGGGACAGGGAGGAGAGAGAGGCCAAGATGTCTCGAAAGACTGGTCACTTTCTGGGAGTTCGTGCACTAGCATCACGCTATGGTAGGGGTTTTGTGAGTCACCCTGTTCATTTAGCTCTTCCAGCAGACAGTGGTATTCTGGCTCCTCCTATACCTTAGGAGCCTTATTAGTTATTATGCGACACCAGTATCTAGCGTGCTTCCTGCTCGAGGTTCTATCACCGGCCATTCCAATAGGCCAGTTTAGAGTCAACATCAGCCGCCACGTCCTCCGAGGGGTTTCTTTGGGTGTGGTGACCCTCGTCATGTGATCAGAGATTGCCCCAGGGCTAGGAGGATTGCACCACCTCACACTTATTAGGTCCACATCTTCCACCAGGTCCCCCAGCTATTCTCCCAGCCCCAGCTGCTACCCCACCTTCTCAGGCAGCTCGAGGTGGGGGCCAGGGAAGTCGAGGTCGCTCTAGAGAGGGAGGCTAGGCCCGGTACTATGCTCTTCTAGCCCGTTCAGAAGCTGTTGCTTCAGATTCAGTCATCACAGGTATTGTCCCTATTTGTCATAGGGATGCATCAGTATTATTTGATCCAGCTCTACGTATTCATATGTGTCTTCATATTTTGCTTCACATCTGGACATATCTAGGGATTCTTTGAGTTCCCCCGTTTATGTTTCTACTCCTATGGGAGATTCTCTTGCTGTGGACCGCGTATATCGGTCTTGTTTGATTATTATCATTGGTTTTGAGATCAGGGCTGATTTATTATTACTCAATATGGTAGATTTCGATGTTATCTTGGGCATGGACTGGTTGTCGCCCCAGTATGCTATTCTTGTTTGTCACGCAAAAATAGTGACGCTGGCTATGCCATGTTTTCCAAGATTAGAGTGGAGAGGTTCCTTAGAGTATACTCCCTGCACGGTTATTTCTTTCCTTAAGGCTCAACGGATGGTTGAGTAGGGGTGTGATGCGTATTTAGCTTATGTGAGAGATGTTAGTGCTGAGACCCATACAGTTGAGTCAGTTCCAGTGGTGGAGGACTATCCTGATGTATTTCCAGCTGATCTTCCAGGTATGCCGCCCGACAAAGATATTGATTTCGGCATTGATTTGTTGCTGGGTTCTCAACCCATTTCAATTCCTCCCTATCGCATGGCTCCTCCTGAGTTGAATGAGTTGAAGGAGCACTTGCAGGAGTTACATGATAAGAGTTTCATAAGACCCTATGTATCACCTTGGGGTTCTTCGGTATTATTTGTCAAGAAGAAGGATGGCTCGATGCGTATGTGCATTGTTTACCGGTATTTGAATAAGGTTACAGTGAAGAACAGGTACCCATTGCATCGCATTGATGATTTATTTGACCAGCTTCAGGGTGCTAGGGTGTTCTCCATGATTGATCGTAGATCAGGCTATCATCCGTTGAAGATTCAAGAGCCAGATATCCCGAAGACTGCTTTCCGGACCAGATATGGCCACTATGAGTTCCCCGTTATGTCATTTAGGCTGACCAATGCCCCAGCAACCTTTATGCACAACATCTTTAGGCCTTATCTTGATTCTTTCGTCATTGTGTTCCTTGATGACATCTTGGTATATTCTCGGTCCTAGGAGGACCATGAGCAGCATTTGAGGACTGTGCTTCAGACTTTGAGGGAGAAGAAGTTATATGCCAAGTTTTCCAAGTGTAAAGTTTGGCTAGAGTCGGTGGCATTCTTGGGCCACGTGGTATCTTGTGATGGGGTTAAGGTAGACCCAAAGAAGGTAGAGGCAGTGCAGATTTGGCCTAGACCGTCTTCAACTACTGAGATCCGTAGTTTCCTTGGGTTGGATGGGTACTATCGCCGTTTTGTGGAGGGATTTTCGTCCATTGCAGCACCCATGACCAGACTAACCCAGAAGGGTGCACCTTTCACGTGGACGGAGGAGTACGAGGAGAGATTTCAAAAGCTCAAGACATCCCTGACTACAGCTCTGGTGTTAGTATTGCCTACGGGCTCAAGGTCCTATACAGTCTATTATGATGCTTTGAGGATTGTCCTTGAGGCGGTGTTGATGTAGGACGGTAGGTTGATTGCCTACGCGTCCAGACAATTGAAGGTTCATGAGAAGAACTATCCAGTTCATGACATCGAGTTGGCAGCAATTGTTCACGCCTTGAAGATATGGCATCATTATTTATACGGTGTTCCCTGTGAGCTTTTCACTGACCACCGGAGTTTGCGGCACATATTCAAGCAGAAGGACCTCAATTTTCTCCAGCGTAGGTGGTTGGAGTTACTCAAGGATTTAACATTACTATATTATACCACCTGGGGAAGGCCAATGTGGTGGCCGACGCCTTGAGTCGCCGGGCGGAGAGTTTGGGTAGTTTGGCATATCTTCGTGCATCTGAGAGGCCCTTAGCCTTAGATGTTCATTCCTTAGCCAGTCAGTTCGTGAGATTGAATCTTTCAGAGCCTTGCCGGGTTTAGCTTGTGTGGTTTCTCGTTCTTCCATTTATGACCGCATTCGAGAGTGCTAGTATGATGATCCCAACCTTCTGGCTCTTCAGGATAGAGTTTGGTGGGGTGATGTCAGGGATGTGACCATAGGTGATGATGGCGTGATGAGGATGCATGTACGTATCTGTGTGCCCAATGTAGATGGGCTTCGGGAGTTGATTCTTGAGGAGGCCCATAGTTTGCGGTATTCCATCCACACGGGTACCACAAAGATGTACCAGATATAAGACAGCACTATTGGTGGAGAAGGATGAAAAAGGATATAGTGGAGTTTGTAGCCAAGTTTCTCAACTGCCAGCAAGTCAAATTTGAGCATCGGAGACCGGGAGGGTTACTTCGGCATATTGAGCTTCTAGAGTGGAAGTGGGAGCGGATCACCATGGACTTTGAGGTTGGACTCCCTCAGACTTTGAGAAAGTTCAATGCTATTTGGGTGATTGTGGATCGGCTGACCAAATCAGCCTATTTTATTTCAGTGTTGACTACATATTCTTCCGAGAGGTTGACTGATATCTATATCAGGGAGATTGTCTGACTCCACGGTATTCCATTATCTATCATTTCAGACAAAGGTACACAGTTCACTTCACAGTTATGGAGAGTCGTTCAGTAGGAGTTAGGCACCAGGGTAAAGTTGAGTACAACCTTTCACCCTCAGACGGATGGGCAGTCCGAGCGCACATTTCAGATTCTTGAGGATATGCTCCGTGCCTGTGTGATGAATTTTGGAGGGTCATGGGACCGATACTTGCCACTTGCAGAGTTTACTTATAATAATAGCTACAAGTCCAGCATTCAAATGGCACCGTATGAGTCTTTTTATGGTAAGAGGTGAAGGTCTCCAGTGGGATGGTTTGAGCTGGGAGAGGCCCGATTGTTGGGTACCGATTTGGTCCAGGATGCCTTGGACAAGGTGAAACTGATTCAGGAGAGGTTTCGCACAGCTCAGTCTAGGCAGAAGAGCTATGTGGACTGGAAGGTTCGTGACTTAGCATTTATGGCTGGTGATCGGTTTTTGCTTCGGGTATCACCTATGAAAGGCGTCATGAGGTTCGGGAAGAAGGGCAAGCTGAGTCCGAGATTTATTTGCCCTTTTGAGGTATTGCGGCACGTTGGGAAGGTTGCTTATGAGTTGTCCTTGCCTCCTAGCCTAGCTGGAGTTTATCCGATATTCCACGTCTCTATGCTCCGGAAGTACCACGGTGACCCCACCCATGTTTTGGATTTCAACTCAGTCTAGTTAGACAAGGATCTATCATATGTTGAAAAGTCTGTGGCTATATTGGATAGACAGGTCAGAAAGCTTAGGTCAAAGAATATTGCGTCAGTCAAGGTTCAGTGGAGGGGTCATCTGATCGAGGAGGTGACTTGTGAGACCGAGTAGGATATGCGCAGTATGTACCCTCATATTTTCTCAGCTTCAGTTATGTTCTAAGTTTGTTCGAGGACGAATAATTTTCTTAAGAGGGGGAGAACGTAACGACCTGGTCGGTTATTTTGAGAGTTAGCTCCCCGATTCCCTAATAACTGCTTCTCCCATGTCTAGTTATTCTTTTGGAACTTGTCGGAATGTTGAGTGGTTAAATCCGGAAAAAGTTTGGACACATAATCCTTTAATGTGAAATTAAGCTTTAGAATTTGGGCCGTAGTTAGAACAGTGTGAAGACAGATCCGGAATGGAATTCCGTTGACTCCGTTAGCTCCGTTGGGTGATTTTGGGGTTAGGAGCGTGTTCGGAATGTGTTTTCGAGGTCTGTGGTGAATATAAGCTTGAATTGGCGAAAGTTAGAATTTCGGCAATTTCCGCCGATAGGTGAAATTTTTATATCGGGCTCAGAATGGAATTCTAGAAGTGACAGAAGGTCCGTAGTTTCATTTATGACCCGTGTGCTAAATCTGAGGTCATTCAGATGAGTTTTGACGTGTTTCAGCATTAGATGTTGATTTTGGAAATTTCATAAGTTCTTAGGCTTGAATCCATGCATAATTGATGATTTTGATGCTATTAGATGTGTTTTTAAGGCTCGCCTAAGTTTGAATGAGGTATTACGGTTGGATGGAAGGTTTGGTTGAGGTCCCCGGGCTTCGAGTGTGTTTCGGGTGCTCAAACGGGCATATTTGGCCTTATGCACTTTGCTGGTTTCTGGTTTTTTCAGCATCAATTTTCCTTCACTTTGATCACGTATGGTAAGTGGAGGAGGTCTGCATTTTGTTCAATGCGATCGCATGAAGAGGTTCGGGATCGCATAGCTTGGGCAACTCAGTCACTGCGATCGCATAGGCAAGTGTCGCGATCGTATATAACTCCTTAGGTAACGACATGTTTGAGTAATGCTCTACGCGGTCGCATGAGTGTATACGCGATCACATAGGTCTGGGTCAGTGAGGTTCGCGATCGCGAGTGTGGTCCTGCGATCACGTAGTGGAAACTCCTAGCTTGGGTTCATTACTCTCCGCGATCGCGACTCAATGTACGCGATCACATAAGGCAAATCACTAGGCAGAATCAATCAAGACCCAAATTCGAGGGTTTAAACTATTTTCCACATTTTTGAATTTGAGAGCTCAGGAAGTGCAATTTTTGGAGAGTTTGCACCTGGGAAACTTGGGTAAGTGATTTCTATCCGATTTAGACTAGTTTCCACGATTACAATCTTAAATCTAGCCTATAATTTCGAAATTTTAGTGGAAAAATTGGATAAACTTTCTAGACCGAATTCTTGAGTTTTGATTGGGATTTTGACATCCGATTTGAGAAATTCTTGTATGGTTAGACTCGTGAGTGAATAAATGTACGAAATATATAATGTTTACCCGATTCCGAGACGTGGGCACGGGGGACTTTTTGGGTGAATTTCTTAATTTCGGGTAGTAGCTTCGAACTAATTAACTATTTTGATTCCTTAAAGTGTTATTTACATTATGTAATCAAATTTAATAGATTTGGGCCACCCGGAGTCGGATACTCGTGGCAAGGGAGTGAATTTGGGTTGAGTAGCGCAGTCGAGGTAAGTGGCTTGCCTAACTCTGTGTTGGGGACTTTTCCCTTAGGCTATTTTTTATACTATTTGTTGATTGGGCGCCGTGTACGTGAAGTGACGAGTACGTAAACGGGCCATTTTTGCTAAAACTCCATTTTTATCACATGACACTACCCGTTTTTCTCATATTTCACTGTTTACTACACTATTTAGGTAGTCTAGGTTAGGAAGAAGCATGTCTACTCGTTCTTACTTGAAATCCTCTTATTTTCTACTATGTGCACCATGCTTAGGTAGTTTTACCCTTATTCTTGCCTGTTATTCTTGAACTATTTTAAATAAACTGTATCCGGCATACACTTGCATTGCATATTTAAATTGGGACTACGGATGAGATTTCAGGAGCTTTCCCCTGTACTGCATTGCATATTTAAATTGGGACTACGGGCGAGATTCCGGGACCTTTCCCCCTGTACTGCATAGCATATTTAAATTGGGACTATGAATGAGATTCCGGGAGCTTTCCCCCAGTACTGCATTGCATATTTGTTATGGTGATATATGTTGTGCTGAGCCGAGGGCTCTCTTTTACTATTTCTTTCAGCGTATGGTTTCTACTGTTTTTACCTTAGCTTATTATATTCTCTCTACTTAAATTGTAAATTGTTTTACTATAAAATCTAGTAGAGCCTTAACCTGACCTCGTCACTACTTGACGGGGTTAGGCTTGGTACTTACTGGGTACCAGTTGTGGAGTATTCATGCCCTTTCCTACGCATGTTTTCCCCGTGTGCATATCCAGGTACCAACACCCAGTATCGTGGCTAGGTGTCATTCTAGCAGCAGTCAGGAGACCGCGAGGTAATTTTGCCGCGTCCGCAGGATCCCACGAGTTCCCTTCTACTCCAGTATAGGCATAGAAGACTTATAAATACTTTTTGTACATCATTGTATAGAGCTACACTTAGTATAGAGCTTGTGACTGTCGTGACATTCTAGGTTTTGGGAAGTGAAATTGTAAATGCCGAGCGGCTGAGTTATATGTTTTTCTTCTTGTTTTCTATTTCTATTATTATGTTGCTTATTTTTTTCCGCAAGTTGTAGGCTTACCTAGTCGTAGCGACTAGATTCCATCACGAGACCGTTCGAAGTGTAATCCAAGTCGTGACACGGGTCGGTTGGTTCGGGTTCGGAGTGGTTGTGGTGAGAAATGAGACACTTAGTCTCTTAAATTGGCTTAATAGTTGGAAAAGTCAACCGAGAATCGACTTATAGGTAAAAGACCTTGTAATGCGTATTTTATGGCTCAGATAGCTTCGTTAGGTGATTTGGGACTTAGGAGTGTGTTCAGAATGTGGTTTTGATGTACGGAGTAGAATTAGACTTGAAATGGCGAAATTGAGTTTTTGGAGATTTCCGACCGGAAGTGGAAAATAGGCTATCGGCGTCGGAATTGAATTCCGGAAGTCGGAACATATTCATAGTATCATTTTGGATGTGTGTGCAAATGTTCAGGTCAATCGGACGAGTTTTGTGTGGTTTTATCTTTGGCAAAATTTAGAAGTTTTTAAGTTCTTAGGCTTGAATCCGAGGTGAATTTGGTGTTTTGACATTGTTTTGGGTGTTTTGAAGGCTCGACTAAGGTTATGGGAAGTGTTGGCGTGTTTGGTTGAGGTTCCAAATGACTCGGGTGAGTTTCAGGAGGTTAACAGATCATTTCGAACTTGGAAAGATTGCAGGATTTCTGCTGGTGTTCAGTTCTGGTGATCTTTTATGCGATCGCGTGGGTAAGAATGCGATTGCATAGTCTATCTAGGGGGCAGCATGATTTTGTTCTATGCGATCGCCTTAGTGTGGTCGCGATCGCGTGGGGGAGGTCCGCGATCGCGTAGTGGCTGAGGCGCGTGAAGGGGTTATGCGGTTGTTCTTTGCAAACGTGTGGGGTAGGAACGCGATCGCGTATAGTGAGTTTGGTCAGTTCTTCACGAACACGTGGTGTTTCACGCGACCGCACTGAAGAAAGGTCACCTGGGCAGAATGTTTAAATAGAGGTCACCATGATATTTAGCCCATTTCCCACCATTGTTGAGCGGGTTCAAAGCTTTTTGAGAGGGATTAAAGAGGGAATTCGAAAGGAAACACTTGGAGGTAAGATTTGTTTACTCAATACTAGATTCTATGTTGATTTCTAGCTAATTAGACCTAAAATTTGTGGGATTTGAACCCTAAAATTGGAGAATTAGGGCTTATGATTTGGAGTCCTTTGAGTGGGGATTTGAAGGGCCATTTGAGGTCCAATTTTGATGTTCTTGGTATGTATGGACTTGTAGAAGGATAAGGATTCTTGTAATGTGACTTTAATCGAATTTCGAGATGTGGGCTCGGGGGTCAGGTTTGACCAAATTCGGGATTTGTGCTTAATTTTGATAATTTTCGAATGGGCTTGTTCCTTAGCATATATTGATGTTATTAATCTGATTTTGGCTAGATTTGGAGCAATCATAGGTCAATTCGAGCGGTAAGAGCATCGTAGATTAGTATTTGGGCCGGTTCGAGGTAAGTAACGATTGTAAATCTAGATCTGAGGGTATGAAACCCCAGTATTTCGTATTGTTTTGATACATGAGGTGACGCACATGCTAGGTGACGAGCGTGTGGGCGTGCACCGATAGGGATTGTGACTTGGTCCGTCCCGTAGCGACTATTAAGCCTCGTGTTTGATTTGAAATCATATGATATCCTGTATTTTTTAGATATATACTATATTATGGGTTGTATCCCATGTTTCGGGCCTTGTGCCGACCTGTTTAGACCCTTAAGGGTATTTTTCCACTATTCTCACACTATTTTTATAGAAAAAATGAACTCAGTCATGCTTTATACATGTTCACTGTTTATTCCTGTTATCATCCTGTTTTAAATAACAAAAGATATTTTGGGTTGAGTCCGTGTGATTTATACTGAGTTGCCCGAGTGGCTTGTGAGGATGATGACTGAGTGAGGCCTAGTGTCGAATTGTGAGGATATTGATGGATCGGGATGCAAGCCGCAACATTTTATATTTATAGGTGGATCGGGCGGCACGCCGCAACGAGATATAGATTTGATCGGGCTGCACGACGCATCAATATAGTGCTTGGGCTTTTGGAGCCGCTCCCGGAGTCTGTACACCCCAGTGAGCGCAGTCGAATATGATTTGGATCGGGTAGCGCATCGCAGCGGATATTATATGGATTGGGCTATACACCGCAACAGTTATATATATATGTGGTACCTATTGAGTGAGAGTGCTGAATGTGAGCATTGACTTATGATAGTGAAGCCACGAGTGACTGAGAGGTTAGCCCGAGAGGCCAATATTTATGAAACTATTATTTTCACTTCCTTTTTACTCTAAGCCCCAAATGAAACTGCTATAACATTGTTTTACACAAGATTTTAATAGAGACTTGGGATTTTATGAAAAGATTTGAAAGAGGGATTTGCTAACTTGATATATAGTTATTCTCCTGTTGTTTATCACATGATTTTCTTACTGATTTTAAAAATGCCCATCAATGCTCAAGTATTTAGTTATAATTGTTACTTATTGAGTTGGCGTACTCACGTTATTCCCTGCACCTTGTGTGAAGATCCAGGTACCGGGTAAGAGCGCTAGCTGATTCACAGTTTCTTGGGAGCTTGATTTTGGGGATTGAGGTAGCTGTTCGGCGTCCGCATCATGCCCTTTTCCCCTTCCTATTCTATTGACTTTACTTATTTCTAGACTTGTATTAGTAAAGAAATGGTATCACATTGTATTACTCTTAGATGCTCATGTCGGTTGACTCCAGATGTTTGGGGCTGTGTTTAGACCTTGGTTATTTTATTGTTGAACATGCTTAAAAGTAGAACCTTATTGAAATATAAGATAACTTATTCTTTAAACTGAAAGTTTTATTTGTCATTTTCGGTAGATTGGCTAGCCTAGTATCACGATAGGCACCATCACTGCCAGTTAGGTTTGGGGTCGTGACAAGTTGGTATCAAAGCCTAGGTTACATAAGACTCACCGGTCATGAGCAGGTTTAGTAGAGTCCTGCGGATCGGTACGGAGACGTATGTTTTTATCTTCGAGAGGTTACAGAACCCTTAGGAAAAATCTCACATTCTTTAATTCTGTCGTTCCATTCTGTTGATTCTAGAAACTAAACTTCTGTTGTTTCATTCTCTCACATATGGTGAGGACACGCGCTACAGATCAGGGTGACCAGGCACTAGCTGGACCAGCGAGAGGTCGAGGCAGCGGTCGAGGCCGTGGTAGAGGTAGGTGTGCAGCCCGTGCAGCAGCCAGGGCATTACCCATAGAATTACCTATTGTTCAGGATCAGGTCCCCACCGCAGATGCTCCAGCGGGACCGGCTCAGGCACCGTCAATTCCCATTGTGATTCCGGGTCTTCAGGAGACTCTAGCTCAGATTCTGACGGTGTACACCAATCTTGCACAGGCAGTCGCTGTTTCTACTACTGCTGCTACTTCTCAAGCCGGGGGAGGAACTCAAAATCCAGCTGCCCGGACACCTAAGCAGGTTACCCAGGGGGTTTAGACACCGGGGGCAGCTCGAGCCCAGCCGGTTGCCCCAGATCAGGATTTTGTGATCCTAGTTATGCAAGATAACGAGCAGCGCAGGTTGGAGAGATTTAGTAGACTTCAGCCTCCGACATTCAGTGGTGTGAGGGCGAGGATGCCCAGGGTTTCTTGGTGTTGGCCCAAGAAAGGAAATAGTTTTGAAGATTGACAAAGGAACTCCGAGATAAACAACGTCCATCACAGGTGACATAGCCCATCAGAGTCAAAGGCACATGAGATGCATATGCAGGAGATAAATGTATTCTGATAAAATTGAGATATCTTCTAACCAAAAAGATTGCAAAAACGAAATTGTATAAGGACTCCTTATTCAATAAGAACAGAATCTAAGATAAGGAAGGATTTAGGAGTTGAGTTTGACTAGAACTCTTTCACCAAGGAATAGTTGCATTAGGATTCTAGTTAATTCCTTATCTACTAACTCCTATAAATTGTAGATTGTTCTTATGATATGTAGATCGCACAAAAGCATAAATTTATCAAGAATTGAGTTTAATCCTTAGGTTTACAAAAGAGTTTATTTTGTAAATGTTGTTGGCTCAGAGTTGTAGTGAAGTGTTTGGAGAAATTCTTACTGAGTAGTAGGTCGTGGTTTTTTCACCTTTTGATCCGGGTGTTTTCCACGTAAAAATCTCCGTGTTTTTACTTTACTGCATTTATTATTCCGCAACAGTAGAAGTTGGAACATCAAGAAGAACCAGGTTCTTCTACTAAGATAGCACTGAAAAAATTGGACACCACACAAATCATCCCCCCCCCCTCTTGTGTGGTATTGACATATAAAATATCAATTGGTACTAGAGCGGGTTATCCTTGAAGAGGCTAACACCTTAGTAAAAGATCAAGATGAGTGCACCGCCTGGGAACGTGGAAGGACAATCAACTATTAGGCCTCCACTCTTCAATGGCCAGTATTACTCCTGGTGGAAGAACAGGATGAAGGATCACTTAATTGGAGAAGATTATGAACTATGGGACATAGTCACTGACGGTCCTTTAGCCACCATGAAGAAGACTGCTGAAGGAGTAGATGTGCCAAAGACTAGAGCTGACTGCACTACTAAGGATTTGAGAAAGTGGGAAAAAAATGCTAAGACCAAGAAGTGGCTTGTGTGTGGACTCGGTCTAGATGAGTATAGCAGAATTCAAAGATGTACCACTGCCAAAGAAATTTGGGACACTTTGAAAGTGGATCATGAAGGAACACCTCAAGTGAAGAGGTCAAGAGGAACTCTACTATATTCTCAATATGAGAATTTCACCATGAAGGAAGAAGAGACCACCCAAGAGATGTATACAAGGTTCACTACACTGACCAATGAACTCAAGGCTCCTGGAAGGGTCATTCTTGAAGAAGACAAGGTTGAGAAAATTCTGACAAGGGTCTTGCCAGTCTCTTGGGAAAACAAAAGTACAACCATTCAGGAATCTAAGAACATTGCAACTCTTAAACTGGATGAGCTGATTGGAAATCTCATTGCCTATGAACATAGAAGGCAAACTATGAAGATGGATGGTCCTTCAAGAAGTGGAAGCTACAACAAACCAAGGGTTCCTGAAAAACAAACCAATGAAGGGTGTTACAAGTGTGGCAAGACTGATCACCACATCAAAAACTTCCCTCAATGGGAAATTGAATGGAAGAAGGAAAGAGTTGAACGAAAGAACATGAAGGAGGAACAGGTTCAACCCAAGAAAAACAGAACATCAACAAAGGTAATGGTTGCTGCTTGGGGTGAAAGTTCAGATGAGGAGTCAGATGATGAAGATGGAGATGAACAAGCACTTATGGAAGTTGGAGAATCCGATGAGGAATCTGAGGTAAGTATAATTCATCTCAAAGACAAGATTAAATTTTTGTCTAAAGAAAGGCTATCTGAGTTACTCCTGGATTTAATTGATGAATCTGAGGATCTAAACAGTGAAAAGAAACAACTGTCTAAGGAGTGTGTGATTTTGAAAGCTAAGTGTGTAAATCTGGAACTTAGGGCTAGTGAAAGTGATAGTAAAAATGATGAGTTAAATAACCAGGTTCATGAACTTGAAACCACTGTCCTAGAGCTAAGATCTGAAAATCTAACACTAAAATTAGGAACAGGTAAAAACAAAGTTGATCACACACAACTCACATTAGAAGAAAACCTAGGACAAATGAAAGACGAGTTGGACAAAAGAGATGAGAAGATAAGAGTCATTAAGGAGGATCTAAGCAAGGTCAAGCATGAAGTAGATAGAACTAACAAATGGAACAAGTCCGTTGATGCTTTGACATGGCTAAAGGAACATCATAGTAGCAATAGAAGAGGACTTAGCTTTGGGAATCCGCTACCTAAGTGGGATCCTAAAAGCAAGTACCTCACTCTTTCTGAGAACAAGATTTGTACTCATTGTGGTAAGTCTGGTCACTTTAAAAGTGAACGTAATGCAAAAGAAAAGGCCAGTCAAAAGAACAAAAGTTTTGTTCGAGGGAAGAATTGGCTACCAAGTTGGGCTAAAAAGAATTTAATTCGTCCTTTTTGCTTATAGAAAGGGACCCAAACTAGTTTGTGTTACTATGACTAACCCCTGATTTTCTTTTGTAGATTCAAGTGAAAGGTAGTAGCCAAATATGGTACATGGATAGTGGCTGCTCAAAACACATGGCTAGCAACAAGGACTAGCTCCTTTCACTTGAGGACCTCAAAGGAGGAAATGTCTCCTTTGGAAATGGAAAGAAATGTGAAATCACTGGGGTTGGTAATGAACAAGATGATTAAGAAATTGGGCTGGTCGGAAACTCAGTCCAAACTAAAGCAACACTGGAGGACGGAACAGGTGATGGAACAGGTTCATCCATCCCAGGCAACATGACAGGGGGAATAGATCACAATAATTCCAAAACATCGCTGGAACCTGTACCTGAACATGTTCCACAACAACAAAGCAATGAAGGAACATCAAGGAGTAACTAGTTGGTTGTGAAACCATGCAGATATTTTTACAAAAGCACTGAGTAGAGAGCATTTTGAAAGGAACAGGTTACTATTAGGGATGATTAAGATCACCTGATTGAACCAGATTAGAATGTACATGAAAAAAAAGGAAGGAAAAATGAAAACATTTGGCTAGAAAATCAGGAATTTGTGTAAATAATTAGATTAACAATTTCTCAGTCTCATACTGTAAAAAGTATACTCTTAGGCCATGTTTTGATATGACTCACTGATCACTAATGAATTTTTACTATCTCTGCAAATTGAGGCTTGATCAACACGATTCTGAAATGATGAACCTGGTTCATCGTGCTGGTTCATCTGAAAGGCGAGGTATGTGTTCTACACTTTGCACCTTTGAAATACCAATAATTAAATCATGAGCAGAGTCTTACTCAAGCCCACAATCTTCAAAAGCCTCCAGTTGACTTTGAGCTAGTTCCGTTTCAATAAGAATCCTCACTAAATTAAAATACCTAGATTCTAGGGAAGCCTTAACCGCATATTCAAAAATAAAATTTCATTCAAGTCATCCCCTCCCTTACAGAACCATTCCCAAATTTCCGATGACTCTTTCAAGTCGACGACTGAGGGGGAAGAAATTGGGTCTTTTGATTCTGAACATGTAACTTCTGTACCATAACCTTCTTCTGAGGTCATTTATGAGGTTGCTGAAAACATAGAAAATAGGTTCATACTGGTTGGGTCTGTGGTAGATGTGGAAATGACTGAGACAATAAGGAGAGGAGGTAAAAATAAAATTGAAACAGACAAAAAAGAGAGAGGGAGTAAGGAGCAAAGAGAGGGGAATAGGGCAAGAATTTGTAAAAATGACTATTTGTGGAGCTGAACCAGAAAAGGAGGAAGAAAGTAGCAAGAACGCAGGGGGAAGTGAATCAGGAGAATCCGTTGAAGGGTTAGTAAATTTAGGAAAGCACACAGATGAACCTGGTTCATCTACCGAGGAAACCCTGGCGGATCTGCTGAAAATGTTAGGCGATAATTACAATCCAAAGAAGAAAAGAACTTTGAAAGCTCAAATGTCTAGAACAACAAGAGACAATAAGAAAAGAAAAAGTGCTCCTTCTGAGACTTCTAATACTTCTCTTCCAAGAGGAAGAACTACAAGGAGCAAGGTAAAGGAAAGTGAGGATGAGTTGAAGAGAGCTTTAAAGGAAAGTAAGATGGTTGCCATACAAATCAGCACTCGAAAAATTGGACACCATACAAATCACCCCCATCTTGTGTGGTATTGACGTATAAAACATCACTTGGAGAAGTGTCAGAGGATGCTTCCTAGAGGGAAATTTCAGCATGGTTGAGGTTTCTCATTTAGTCCTCCTCAGCCAGTTCGCCCAACTTATAGTGGTGCATAATCGGGGCAGGGTCCCCGCAATTCTCATCCTGGACGTTCTTCATTCAGTGCTCTTCCAGCCCAGAGTTCATATCGAGCATCATCAGTTCAGGGCTCCTCTTTGCATGGTTCTTCTAGTGGCTATCCTAGTGTCAGGGGTTCCCTTCAGTCCCTGTCTCCCGCACCAGGGAGTTGTTATGAGTGTGGGAAGTTCGGACACATGAGAAGAATGTCTTTGTTCTTGGGGGCACGTCGCAACCGAGGAGTTAGACTTCGACTTCAGCTCCAGTTACTTCACCACCTGCCCAGGCACCTAGGGGTGGGGGTCACAGAGCTAGAGGCCGCCCTAGAGGTGGAGGTTGAGCAGGTGAAGGTCAGGCACGTATTTATGCACTCCCATCCAGACTAGATACTATGGCCTCAGATGTAGTGATTACAGGTATTGTCTTAGTCTGTCACCGAGATGCTTTGGTATTATTTGATCATGGTTCCATGTATTCTTATGTTTCTTCATACTTTACTCATTTTCTGGATATGCCCCGTGAGTGTTTAGTTACATCTGTTCATGTGTCGACTCTGGTGGGCGATACTATTGTTGTGGATCGTATGTATCGGCCCTGTGTGATATCTATTGGGGGTCTAGAGACCCGAGTGGATCTATTTTTGCTTAGCATGGTTGATTTTGATGTGATATTGGGCATAGATTGGCTATCTCTGTGTCATGTCGTTCTCGATTGTCACGCTAAGACCGTGACCTTAGCTATGCCAGGATATTAGAGGGTAGAGTGGAGAGGTTCTATTGAGTATGTTCCTAGTAGGGTGATTTCCTACCTGAAGGCTCAGCATATGGTGGAAAAAGAGTGTTTATCGTATTTGGCTTTTGTGAGAGATGTCAGTGCTAAGACTTCCACTATTGATTCTAATCTTGTGGTGCATGATTTTCCAGACGCGTTTCCTGCAGACCTGCCAGACATGCCACCTAACACGGACATTGATTTTGGTATTGATTTGGTGCCAGGCACTTAGCTTATTTCTATTCCATCTTATCGTACGGCACTAGAGGAGTTGAAAGAATTAAAAGAGCAGCTTCAAGAACTCCTAGAAAAGGGGTTCATTCGACCTAGCGTGTCACCTTGGGGTGCACCGGTGTTGTTTGTGAAGAAAAAGGATGGTTCTATGCTTATGTGTATTGATTATCGGTAGCTGAACAAGGTTATAGTCAAGAATAAGTATCATTTGCCTTGTATCAATGATTTATTTGACCAGTTTCACGGAGCCAGGGTGTTCTCTTAGATTGACTTGATATCTGGGTATCATCAGTTGAAGATTCGGGATTCAGATATTCCCAAGACGGCTTTTAGGAATCATTATGGTCATTATGAGTTTATGGTGATGTCCTTTGGGCTGACTAATGGCCCCGCAGTGTTCATGCATTTTATGAACATCGTGTTTTAGCTGTATTTGGATTACTTTGTTATTGTGTTCATTGATGACACCCTGGTATATTCTCATAGCCAGGAGGAGCATGACCAGCATTTGAGAGTTGTTTTACAGAGATTGAGGGAGGAGAAGCTTTATGCAAAGTTCTCCAAGTGTGAGTTTTGGCTCGGCTCAGTAGCTTTCTTGGGGAACGTGGTGTCCAGTGAGGGTATTCAGGTTAATCCGAAGAAGATTGATGCGGTGCAGAGTTGGCCCAGACCGTCCTCAGCTACAGAGATTAGAGCTTCCTTGGTTTGGCGGGGTATTGATACGCTCAAATTACACTTTAAAATAGTGTAAGCGGTCGATTGTCAAATATAATAACCCAACTAGGTTGGGGTCGAATCCCACGGAGAAAGATCTTTAGGCGATTATGAATGTAAGAGAATTATCATTTATCATGCAATGCCAAACACTTAGATTTTGGTTGTAAAAATATTTATATCTAAGTGCAAAAATTTAAACTAACCTAGAAAGCAAGTAAAATGATCAATGGCTACAAGTATGGATGCATCGGGAATTACACTCAAGTCAACAATCCAATGTATTTCACGATATTACAAATATGAACGAGTTTATGTTAATTAGCCACGAACAATAATTCTCAATTAGCTTCTTCCGAAGACTAACAAGACTTCCTAATTAAATTATTCCTAACACAATTAGGAGATTAAGCACACCCGGATATGGCTACAAGTAGTTCAATCTTATTCCTAGGTAGAATCTATAAAATGAGGGTTAAAGCCTCAAGTTCTTGTTAATTAATATTTTCCAACCCATAATTATCTTTCCCAAAATTAATTCAGAGTTAATGGGTGAGTCCTAGGGTTAGCCAATCCCTTGGGAAACATTAAAGAACAAGAATAATTAAAGAAACAATAACTCACTTCATAAAAGATGAAAAATCATTCAATACATAAGCACAACAAGGTATTTAATCCACACTTTAAACATGAATATTTCCATAAACAAGATTGAGTGTTGGAAATAAATACTAAACACTTAAATATTCAATACAAATCTAGAAAATGAAGAAATTAACATAAATGGGTAAGAAATCCTTAACCACAAGCTTCAAATCTTCAATACTTAAGTGTGTGTGTGTGCAAACCCTAGCTTCCAAAATTGTTCTTCTCTAGTGTTGAAGACAGAAAATAAGCCAAAGATGTTGAAAATATATGTTAGGTCGAGTATTTGTGGGTTTGGAATTGAGAACATGTGAAATGCCTAAACTGCCCTGGTTTGATGCCCGTTGACCGCATCTGCGGAAGAATACTCGCAGGTGCGGTTCCGCAGATGTGGATAGCCCATCACAGATGCGGAATGTGAAGTTGAGTGCTGGATCCGTAGATGCGGTCTTCTAAGTGCAGATGCGTAACCGCTTCTGCGGTACTTGACTCGCAGGTGCTATCCCAGGAGAAATTGTTCAGTTCCGCAGATGCAGACTTCTCCCCGCTGGTGTGAGATCGCTTCTGCGATCTGTGTTCCGCGGATGCGGAATCCCTGGAGAGTTTTGTACTCTTTCAACCACTTTTTGCTCAATTTTACTTCAATTCAACGCAAATCACTTCATGGCATCATTTTCCTGAAAGTCGAACAATACACACTATAAACGACCTCATGTTATCATTAAAGGATGCAAAATCTAAAGAAAAGAGGCTAAAATGAGTGGTAAAATCACCACTCATCAGGTATTACCGTCGCTTCGTGGAGGGGTTTTCTTCTACTGCTTCTCCCTTGACCAAATTGACCAGAAGGGTGCTTCGTTCAGGTGGTGGGACGAGTGTGAGGAGAGCTTTTAGAAGCTCAAAGCTGCTTTGACCTCAACTCCAGTGTTAGTATTTCCATCAGCTTCAGGTTCTTATATCGTGTATTGTGATGCCTCGAGGATAGGCATTGGTTGTGTTTGATGTAGAAGGGTAAGGTGATTGCCTAGGTCTCGCGCCAGTTGAAGACTCATGAGAAGAATTATCATGTGCATGATCCCGAGCTAGAAGCCATTGTTCACGCCTTGAAGATTTGGCATCATTATCTATATGGGGTACATTGTGAGGTTTTCACTGATCATCGTAGTCTGCAGTATCTGTTTAAGCAGAAGGATTTGAATTTGCACCAGAGGAGGTGGTTGGAGTTTCTCAAGGACAATGATATCACTATTCTATATCATCTGAAGAAGGCCAATGTTGCAGTCGGTGCCTTGAGTTGCAGAGCAGAGAGTTTGGGGAGTCTAGCATATCTTCCAGCAGCAAAGAGACCATTGGCACTTGATGTTCAGGCTTTAGTGTGCCAGTTAGCGATATTAGATCTATCAGAACCCCGCTGGGTGTTAGCTCGTGTAGCCTCCAGGTCTTCTCTTTATGACCAGATTAGAGAGAGTCAGTATGATGACCCACACTAGCTCGTTCTTCAGGATAGGGTCCGACGAGGTGATGCCAGGGATGTGGTTATTGGTGAGGATGGTGTTATAAGGATGCAGGGTCAGATATGTGTGACTAATGTTGATGGGCTTCGAGAGTTGATTCTAGCAGAGGCCCACAGCTCACGGTATTCCATCTATCCGGGTGCCGCGAAGATGTATCAGGATCTGAGACAACACTATTGGTGGAGGCAGATGAAGAAGGATATTGTTGGATTTGTGCCCGGTGTCTCAACTGTCAGCAGGTCAAGTATGAGCACGAGAGACCAGGTGGATTGCATCAGAGGTTTGATATTCCGGAGTTGAAGTGGGAGCGGATCACCATGGGCTTTGTAGTTGGGCTCCCACAGACTTCGAGGAGGTTCGATGCTATATGGGTTATTGTGGATCGGCTGACCATGTCCGCGCACTACATTACTGTTGGTACTACCTATTCCTCATAGCGGTTAGCTGAAATTTATATCTGGGAGATTGTCCGGATGCATGGTATTCCAGTTTCCATCATTTTTGACAGAGGTACTCAGTTCACGTATCGGTTTTGGAGGGCCGTGCAGAGAGAGTTGGGTACTCAGGTTGAGTTGAGCACAATATTTCATCTTCACACAGACGGGCAGTCAGAGCGCACTATTCAGATTCTAGAGAACATGTTGTGTGCATGTGTAATTGATTTTGGGGGTTCATGCGACCAGTTTCTACCACTCGTAGAGTTTGCATATAATAATAGTGACCAGTCGAGAATCCATATGGCTTCGTATGAGGCTTTATATTGTAGGAGGTGTAGATCTCCTGTTGGTTGTTTTGAGCCTGGTGAGGCTAAGCTATTAGGCACAGATTTGGTGCAGGATGCATTGGATAAAGTGAAGTTGATTCAGGAGCGGCTTCGCACGTCGCAATCTAGGTAGAAGAGTTATGCTGACCGGAAGGTCCGGGATGTGTCTTTCATGGTTGGGGAGAAGGTGCTGCTGAAGGTGTCACATGTGAAGGGTGTTATGCGGTTTTGGAAGATGGGAAAGTTGAGTCCCCGGTTCATTGGGCCTTTTGAGGTACTTCAGAGGGTTGGAGAGGTGGCTTATAGACTTTCTTTGCCACCTAGCTTATCGAATGCCCATCCGGTATTTCGTGTTTCCATGCTTCGGAAGTATATTGATGACCCATCTCATGTTTTGGACTTCAACACGGTTCAGCTTGAGGATGATATGTCTTATGAGGTAGAGCTAGTGGCTATTTTGGGTTGTCAGGTCAAAAGGTTAAGGTCTAAGGATATAGATTCAGTGAAGGTGCAGTGAAGAGGGCAGCCAGTTGAGGAGGCCACTTGGGAGACCGATCGGGAGATGCAGATAAGATATCCTTACTTATTTGAGACTCCAGGTATATTTCTAGACCCGTTCGAGGATGAACGTTTCTTTAAGAGGGGGAGAATGTAATGACCCGGCCGGTCGTTCCGTGAGATTTGCCCTATTTCTCCTGTTTCTGCTTTATCACATGTTGTATAACCTATTTATTTTGTGTCGGGTCGGTTGTTTCGGGTTCGGAGTGGCCGTGGTGAGAAATGAGACACTTAGTCTCTTAAATTGGCTTAATAGTTAGAAAAGTCAATCGGGAGTTGACTTATAGGCAAAAGACCTCGGAATGCAGATTTTATGTCTTGAATATCTTCATTAGGTGATTCTGGACTTAGGAGTGTGTTCAGAATGTGGTTTTGATGTCCGAAGTAGAATTAGGCTAGAAATGGCGAAATAGAGTTTTTCGCGATTTCCGGCTGGTAGTGGAAAATAGGCTATGGGGCTCGGAATGGAGTTCCCGAAGTTGGAATATGTTTGTAGTATCATTTTGGATGTGTGTGCAAATTTACAGGTCAATCGGACGAGTTTTGGGTGGTTTCGGCATCTTTGGCGAAATTTAGAAGTTTCTAAGTTCATAGGCTTGAATCCGAGGTGAATTTGGTGTTTTGACGTTGTTTTGGGTATTTCGAAGGCTCGACTAAGTTTGAATAAGGTTATGGAATTTGTTGGCTTGTTTTGTTGAGGTCCCGAGGGCCTCGGATAAGTTTCAGGAGGTTAATGGATCATTTCGGACTTGGAAAGATTGTAGGATTTCTGTTGGTGTTCAGTTCTGGTGTTCTTCTATGTGATCGCGTGGGTAAGAATGTGATCGCATAGGCAATCTAGGGGGCAGCATAATTTTTTTCTATACGATCGCCTTAGTGTGGTCGCGATCGCGTGAAGGTAGGGCATGTGAGCAGTGCGATCGTGTGGGGGAGGTCGACGATCGCGTAGGGGCTGAGGCGCGTGAAGGGGCTACGCGATTGTTCTGTGCAAACGCGTGGGGTAGGTACGTGATCGCGTAGAGTGAGTTTGGTCATTTCTTTTCAACCGAGTGGTGTTTCATGCAACCGTATTGAAGAAAGAGCACCTGGGAAGAATGTTTAAATAGAGGTCTCCGCGATATTTAGCTCATTTCTCACCATTGTTGAGCAGTTTTGAAGCTTATTGAGAGGAATTAAAGAGGGAATCGAAGGGAAACACTTGGAGGTAAGATTTTTGAACTCAATAGTCAATTCTATGTTGATTAATAGCTAATTAGACTTGAAATTTGTGGGATTTGAACCCTAAAATTGGAGAATTTGGGCTTATGATTTGGAGACCTTTGAGTGGGGATTTGAAGGGCCATTTGAGGTCCGATTTTGATGTTCTTTGTATGTATGGACTCGTGGGACGATAAGGATTCTTTTGATGTGGGTTTTATCGAATTTCGAGACTTGGTCATGAGGGTCGGGTTTGACCAATTTCGGAATTTGTGCTTAATTTTGATAATTTTCGAATGGGATTGTTCCTTAGCATATATTGATGGTATAAATTTTATTTTGCCTAGATTTGGAGCAATCGGATGTCGATTCGAGGGACAAGAGCATCGTAGATTAGTATTTGGGCCAGTTCGAGGTAAGTAACGATTGTAAATCTAGACCTGAGGCTATGAAACCCTGGTATTTCGTATTGTTTTGATAAATGAGGTGACACACATGCTAGGTGACGAGCATGTGAGCGTGCACCGATAGGGATTGTGACTTGGTCCGTCCCGTAGCGACTATTAAGCCGCGTGTTTGATTTGAAATCATATGATATCCCGTATTTTTGAGATTTATACTATATTATGGGTTGTATGCCATTTTTGGGGCCTTGTGCCGACCTGTTTAGACCCTCAGGGGTGTTTTTCCACTATTCTCACACTATTTTCATAGAAAATATGACCTCAGTCATGCTATACATGTTTGTTGTCTATTCCTGTTATCATCTTGTTTTAAATAACGAAAGATATTTTTGGGCTCAGTCCTTGTGATTTATACTGAGTTGCCCCAGTGTCTTGTGAGGATGATGACTGAGTGAGGCAGAGAGTCGAATTGTGAGGATAGTGATGGATCGGGCTGCATGCCACAACATTTCATATTTATAGGTGGATCGGGATGCACGCCGCAACGAGATATAGATTGGATTGGGCTGCACGCCGTACCAAGATATAGATAGGCTCGGGTTGCACGCCGCAGCGATATAGCGCTTGGGCTGAAGGAGCCCCTCCCGGAGTCTGACACCCCAGTGAGCACAGTCGACTATGGATATTATATTGATCGGATTGCACGCCACATCGGTTATATATATACATGGTAGTTGTTGAGTGAGAGTGTTGAGTGTGAGCATTGACTTATGATAGTGGAGTCACGAGTGACTGAGAGGCCAATATTTATGAAACTATTGTTTTCACTCCCTTTTTACACTAAGCCCCCAATGAAACTGCTATAACATTATTTTACACGAGATTTTAATAGAAACTTGGGATTTTATGAAAAGATCTGAAAGGGGGATTTCCTGACTTGATATATAGTTATTCTCCTGCTGTTTATCACATGACTTTCTTACTGATTTTAAGAATGCTCGTCACTGCACTCAAGTCTTTAGTTATTACTGTTACTTACTGAGTTGGCGTACTCACGTTACTCCCTGCACCTTATGTGCAGATCCAGGTACCGGGTAAGAGCGCTAGCTGATTCACAGTTTCTTGGGAGCTTTATTTTGGAGATTGAGGTAGCTGTTCGGTGTTCGCAGCATGCCCTTTTCCCCTTCCTATTCTGTTGACTTTACTTATTTCCAGACTTGTATTAGTAAAGAAATGGTATCACATTGTATTACTCTTAGATGCTCATGTCGGTTGACTCCAGATGTTTGTGGTTGTGTTTAGACCTTGGTTATTTTATTGTTGAACATGCTTAAAAGTAGAACCTTATTGAAATATAAGATAACTTATGCTTTAAACGGAAAGTTTTATTTGTCATTTTCGGTAGATTGGATAGCCTAGTATCACGATAGGCGCCATCACGGCCAGTTAGGTTTGGGGTTGTGACATCATCATAGCCTTCAGAGGGAATGCCAAGGATTTCACCCAATTCTTTAGCATCGAAAGAAATTTGGACCCCCTTTACTCGGCTAGATACTCTGCCATCTTTGATCTCAGTGCTTTCCATGAATTCCATTATTTCATTTCTGACCAATCTCCCATCCAACTGAAGGACCATGTCCTTCCAGCCCTGCCTATCCAGATTTTCCGACAACAAGATTATTCTTCCTTCTTCCAAGTCTTTCAACAACCTTCCCTTCAAAATTGTACACTTTCCAAACATTGACAACTTATACTTCTCACCATCAGACTCAGCTGCCTCTTCATCACTCCAATCATCTTCTTCAGAAATTATCACTTTCTTGGGTTTCATTGTTGACCTGGTTCGCTTGGCCAAGGTCGAGGGTTCAGTAGACACAGATGAAGACTTATTTGAGGAAGTCTTGGATTTCTTTGGTTTTGGGTCTAAACCTCTGCCTATGCCACCTTTTTACTTTGATGGACCAGGTCCATCTCATCAATCTCAACAGCCTCTACAGGCTCAATAATTTATTTTTCATGCACATTCTGAATTGGTTCAATTAGGTGATCTTAATCATCCCTAACTCTAACATGTTCCTTTCAAAATGTTCTCTACTCAGTGCTTTTGTAAAGATGTCAGCAATCTATTTATCAGTAGCACAAAACTCAATAGAGATCAATCCCTTCTCATAATTGTCCCTTAAAAATTGGTGTCTAACATCTATGTGCTTTTTTCTTTTATGATGAACGGGGTTCTTTGTCATACTGATAGCAATAGTGTTATCACAAAAGATAGGGATACATCCAACATCGATTCCAAAATCCATCAATTATTGTTTAATCCACAATAGTTGAGCACAACATGAGGCTGCAGCCACATACTCAACCTCAACAATAGATAGAGCCACATAATTCTGCTTTTTAGTGGCCCAAGACACGAGGCATGAGCCCAGATAATGTGTCATACCTGAGGTGCTCTTTCTATCTACTAGAAAACCTGCATAGTCAGCATCAACATATCCCACAAGATTAAAGTTACTACCTTTTGGATACCAAAGACAGAGATCAGTGGTGCCTTTTAGGTATCTCAAGATTCTCTTTACAGTAGTTAAGTGGTATTCCTTTGGATAAGCCTGAAATCTTGCACAAAGTCCTACACTAAAAACGATGTTAGGTCTACTAGCAGTGAGATACAACAATGAACCAATCATTTCCCTATACAACTTTTGATCAACAGATGAACCAGGTTCATCTGCATCTAGTTTTGTGGTTGTTGCAATAGGAATGTCAATTTTTTTGGAATCTTCCATTTTAAACCTTTTAAGCAACTCTTTTTCATACTTTTGCTGATGGATCATAGTACCATTTGAATTTTGTTTAATTTGTAAGCCTAAAAAAAATTAAGCTCACCCATCATGCTCATTTCAAATTCACTCCCCAAAGCTTAGAAAATTCTTTACTTAGCTTATCAGTAGTTGCTCCAAAGATTATGTCATCTACATATATTTGAACTACCAAGAGATATTTACCTTTTTCCTTCAAGAATAAAGTACTATCAATTTTACCTCTCTTCTAGTTATGCTCAAGCGAGAATTTTGATAATCTTTTATACCATACTCTAGGAGCTTGCGTGAGTCGATACAGTGCTTTGTCAAGTTTGTACACATGATAAGGATTCTCCTTGTTCTCAAACCCCAGAGGTTGCTTGAAAAACACTTCTTCCTTTAGATAGACATTTAGGAAGGCACTCCTGACATCCATCTGGTGAAGGGTGAATTCCATGTAAGCAGCAAAGGCTATGAGGAGTCTTATTTCTTCCAACATTGCCACTGGAGCAAACGTTTCATCGTAGTCTATGCCTTCCTCCTGACTATATCCTTGAACCACAAATCTTGCCTTGTTCTTTGTAACTGTTCCATCTTCATCAAGCTTATTTTTGAAGACCCATGCCAATTATTGATTTATTCAAGGGTCTTTGTACCAGATGTCAAACTTGACTCCTTTCAAATTGGTTGAGTTCATCTTGCATTGCATTTAACCAGTATGCATCCTGCAAAGCCTCAACAATATTTTTAGGTTCAATAAGGGATAAGAAAGCATCAAAAGCACAAATATTATTTAAAGAAGATCTAGTTTTGATTCTAGAGGTTGGATTAGTGATAATGCTCTCAATAGGGTGAGAGCTTTGATATCTGTAAGGTTTCACAACCAGCTGGTTACTCCTTGATGTCCCTTCAATGCCTTGTTGTTGTGGAACAGGTTCAGGCACAGGTTCCAATGAAGTTTCGGAATTATTTTGTTCTATTCCCCCTGCCATGTTTCCCGGGATGGATGAACCTGTTCCATAACATGTTCCTTCCTCCAGTGTATCTCCAGTCTGGGCTGTGTTTTCATTTGAGTTTCTGACTAGCCCAATTTCTTCATCATCTTGTTCCTGTCTCTCAGAAAGAATGTTAGTTTCATCAAAAACCACATGTACACTTTCTTCAACACATATAGTTCTTTTGTTATAAACTTTATAAGCTTTATTATGTGAAGAATACTCCCTCATCACTTTTGGGATCGAACTTACCTAGGGAGTCTTTACCATTGTTGTGTACAAAGCACTTGAAACCAAAATCCCTAAGGTGGGATATATTTGGCTTTCTCCTGTTAAGTAACTCATAGGGAGTCTTCTCTACAAGAGGTCTAGTCATGCACCTATTTATGATATATCATGCAGTATTGATAGCTTCTGCCCAAAAGCTATGGGGTAGTTTTCTAGAAAGAAGCATAGTCCTAGCCATATCTTCAAGTGTCCTATTCTTTCTTTCAACCACTCCATTTTGTTGTGGATTTCTAGGAGCAGCAAAATTATGATATATGCCATGCTCATTACAAAATTCAGCAAATGTAGCATTTTCAAATTCAGTGCCATGATCAGACCTAATTGATTTCCTAATTGTTTCTGAATTTTTCTAACAAAAGAAGTAAACATGTCAAATGCCTCATCTTTAGATGTTAGAAACAATGTCCAGGTAAATCTAGAATAATCATCAACAAGCACCATCACATATTCTTACCACATCTGCTTAATGTTCTCATTGGACCACTAAGATCCATATGAACCAGTTCCATCGTTCTGGTGGTACTTACCACTTTGGTGCTTTTAAAATATGATCTTCCCTGCTTCTCTCTTGCACAAGCATCACAAACTTTGTCTTCCTTGAACTTAATGTTAGGCACTCCTATCACTAATTCCTTGGAGACTAATTTGTTGAATTGACTTAGACTTGCATGTCCAAGTCTCTTATGACAAATGAGGGGATCACTGTCTAGCACACTTAAGCATGTTAGTTCATTTTCTGAAAGTGTGGACAGATCTATGATGTATGCATTGTTCACTCTTTTTCCCTGCAAAACAATCTTGTCAGTGATAAGATTTATTACAAAACATTTTGTAGAGGTGAATGCTACCAAGTTACCTATGTCACACAGTTGTGCAACACTGATTAGGCTATATTTCAAGTCGTCTATCAAGTAGACATTCTCAATGGAATGAGTGTCATCCTTGCCTACCTTACCAACCCCAATGATTTCACCTTTCTTTCCATTTCCAAAGGAGACATTTCCTCCTTTGAGGTCCTCAAGTAAAAGGAACTGGTCCTTGTTACCAGTCATGTGTTTTGAGCAACCACTATCCATGTACCATATTTGACTACTCCCCTTTACTTGAACCTACAGAAGGAAATCAGGGGTTAGTCTTAGGAACCCAAAAGTTTGGGTTCCTTTCTATAAGCAAAAGGATGAATTAAATTCTTCTTAGCCCAATTTGGTAACCAATTCTTCCCTCGAACAAAACTTTTGTTCTTTTGACTTGCCTTTTCTTTTGCATTACATTCACTTTTGTAGTGACCAGTCTTACCACAATGGGTACAAATGTTTTTCTCAGGAAGAGTGAGGTACTTGCTTTTAGGATCCCATTTAGGCAGTTGATTCCCAAAGCCATGGCATCTCCTATTTCTACTATGATGTTCTTGTAGCCATGTCAAAGCATCGGAGGATCTGTTCCATTTACAGGTTTTGTCTAGTTCATGTTTTATCCTACCTAGTTCCTCCTTCAACACTCTTATCTGTTCATCCTTCCTATACAACTCATATTTTAGTTTACCTACATTTTATTGTAATGTGAGTTGAGAGCTGTCAGCTGTCTTCTTACTGGTTCTTAGTTTTAGTTTTAGATTTTCAGATTTTAACTCTAGGATATTTGTTTCAAACGTATGAACCTGGTTCTTCATAACAGTATTTTAACTCACAATCTCACTGACTCTGAGTTCCAGGTTCTTACACTTTGCTTTCAAAATCACACAATCCTTAGACAACTGTTCCTTTTCCTTATTTATTACCTCAGATTCATCAATAAAATCTAGCAGTAATTCAGAGAGTTTTTCTTTGGAAAAAAACCTAATATTTTCTTTGAGATGAATTATACTTACCTCATATTCCTCATATGATTTGCCAATTTCCATAAGTGCTTGTTCATCTCCATATTCATCATCTGATTCCTCATCTGAACTTTCTCCCCAAGCAGCAACCATAGCCTTTGTTGATCCTTTGTTCTTCTTGGGATGAACATGTTCCTTCTTCCGGTTCCTTCATTCAGATATTTCCTTCTTCCATTCAATTTCCCATTGAGGGAAGTTCATGATGTGATGATCAGACTTCCCATACTTGTAGCATCCCTCATTTGTCATTATTTCATGTACCCTTGTCTTGTTGTAATTTGCACCTCTTGAGGAGCCCTTTCCTCTCATAAGATATTTCTTGAAATCCTTGGTGCTCATAGCCATTTTATCTTGCTCCAGATTTGCTCATTCAGTGATTTTGAGTACCAGACTCCTTTCCTTCTTGGAAGCATCCATCTTCATGGTCTGCCTTCTAAGTTCATAGGCAGTGAGATTTCCAATCAGCTCATCTAGTTTAAGAGTAGCAATGTTCTTAGATTCCTGAATTGCAGTGATCTTGCTTTTTGAAGAGACTGGTAGAACCTTTGTCAGAATCTTCTCAACCTTGTCTTCTTCAAGAAGAGTCCTTCCAAGAGATTTCAGTTCATTATTCAGTGTAGTGAACCTTGTATACATCTCTTGAATAGTCTCTCCTTCCTTCATAGAGAAATTCTCATATTGAGAATATAGTAGAGTACCTCTGCACCTCTTTACTTGAGCAGTTCCTTCATGATCCACTTGCAGAGTATCCCAAATTTCTTTAGTAGTGATACAACTTTGAATTCTGTTGTACTCATCAGGACCAAGCCCACACACAAGCCACTTCTTTGCCTTAGCATTCTTTTCCCACTTTCTCAAATCCTCATCAGTGTAGTAGGCTCTTATCTTTGGCACATCTACTCCTTCAGCATAATTCTTCATGGTGGCCAAAGGACCATCAGTAACAATGTCCCATAGTTCGTAGTCTTTACCAATTATGTGGTCTCTCATCTTGTTCTTCCACCAAGAGTAGTACTGGACATCGAATAGTAGAGTCCTAGCAGTTGATTGTCCTTCCCAGTTCCCAGGTGGTGCACTCATTTTGATCTTCTCCTAAGGTGTTAGCATCTTCAAGGATAACGTACTATGATACCAATTGATATTTTATATGTAAATACCACACAAGAGGAGGGGGGTGATTTGTGTGGTGTCTGACTTTTGCGTGCACTAGTTATAGAAGGATTAGGTTCTTCTATGTGTTCCAACTCCTACTGTTTGGGAATAATAAATGAAAAAAATAAAGAACACAGAGATCTTTTTGTGGAAAACACCTGCCTCAAAAGGTAAAAAAAACCACGACCTACTTCCCAGTAGGATTTTCCCAAAACTCTTTACTAAATCAGCGAGCCAAACAACATTTACAAAAACTCTTTTTTAAACTTAGGATTACCTCTAATCCCTTGTAGAAAACTAGCCTCTAGCTATTTGCGACAAACTCCAAGTTAGCTATAACTTGAAACACAACGTACCTATTACAGACACTTCTAGATAAAGCTGAAAAGGTACAAGTTAAAATCACCTACTACAAATAACTAGACTAAAAGACGATAGTTGGAACTGGTTCTTCTAGATGGTTCAAGTAGCTTCAGGTTCGCACACTCAAATCTCACACCAACTGCTTGCAAAATTGCCTCGCTAATTTTGCTCTCAATTCTTGCTTAACTTCTGCTTTTGTGCGTACCTGTACAATAAGAACAATCTGCAATATATAGGAGTAGTAGAAAAAGAGTTAACTAGAGTTCTAATGATACTCTTCCTTGGTGGAAGAGTTCTAGTTAATCTCAACTCCTCAAATCCTTCCTTATCTTTGATTCCGTTCTTACTGAATAAGGAGTCCTTCTCTATATCATTTTTCAATCTTTTCGATCCGTAGATATTTCTTATTTTATCATATTTCGTTTATCTCCTGTATGTGCACCTCATGTGCCTTTGACTCTTGTGTCTATGTCTGCTAGTGATGGACTTGGTTCATTTCTGAGTTCCTTTGTCAATCTTCAAAACTAATCAATTTCATGGGCCAACATGGATAAATATTGTGTAGAAGTGTTTTCTTTTCTGTTTGAAAATGTGAATGTCGCCATATATTAATGTGTATTAGCATGCTTAAAGATTATTGAATGTTGAATACAATTTGTCTCTTAAAATAAGTTAAGTTACTAAATGAGCTCACAATTATTTATTTGGAGTTGGTCATGGGATATTCAACAACAACAACAACCTAGTAAAATCCCACCAGTGGGGTCTGGGGAGGGTAGAGTGAACGCAGACCTTACCCCTACCCAGAGGAGGTACATAGGTTGTTTCTGGGAGACCCTCGGCTCAGAGACAATAGATATGTGACAACAAAACCCGAAAAGTAATATCAGCAACGTGAGAGACATCAAATAAATGTAAAAGTAGTAACACTAATATTATGCAAAAGTGTGAAACACACCAAAAATCGCTAGCAGTGCTAGAAAAAACACTAACATACTCGTCGGTTCAAAGAGGGAAATCGGGACAAAGAGGAAAACCGCTCGACTACCCTTTAACCTACAACTCTAATGCTCGACCTCCACACCTTCCTATCAAGATCCATGTCCTCAGAAATCTAGAGTCGCGCCATGTCCTGTCTGATCACCTCGCCCCAATACTTCTTGGGTCACCCTCTACCTATTCTTGTACCTGCCAAAGCCAACCGCTCACACCTCCTAACCGGGGCATCTAGGCTTCTTCTCTACACGTATCCGAACCATCTAAGTCGCACTTCCCGCATTTTGTCATCCACCGGAGCCACACCCACCCTCTACTGAATATCTTGATTCCTAATCTTATCCAGTCTAGTGTACCAACACATCAATCTCAACATCCTCATTTTGGCTACTTTTATCTTTTGGATATATGAATTCTTGACTGGCCAACACTCATCCACATATAGCATGGTCAGTCTAACCACCGCCCTATAGAACTTACCTTTGAGTTTCGGTGGCACATTCTTGTCACCTAACCTCCATTTCATCCACCCCACCCCAATATGGTATGTAACATCCCCGTTGATTTCCCCATCTCCCTGGATCATAAACCCCAAGTACATAAAACTTTCTCTCTTGAGGATGACCTGTGACAAGCCTGACTTCCACATCTGCTTCCTCCGTCACGTCGCTGAACTTACATTCCACATATTCCGTCTTAGTCCTACTCAAGTTGAAACCTTTAGACTCCAGGGCCTTCATCCATATCTCTAGTCTCCTATTAATGTCGGCTCGTGTCTCATCAATCCGAACCATATCATCAGCGAACAACATACACCATGGCACCTCTCCTTGGATATGGTGTGTCAGGGCATTCATCGCCAGGGCAAATAAGAACAGGCTGAGCGCACATCCTTAACCACTGGAAAAGGACATGGTATATTCGAATAATTGAGTTGCTTCTATTTATTTAATAACTTAAAAGGAAGATAGAAAATTTTGATGACAAAAAAGTGATTATTCGGAAAGAACGATTTTAGATTCTTGGTCCAAAAGAATTTTGTCATGGTCAGTAACCGTAAGCTAGCCTATTTTAATAGACAGGAAATTAACTCAAAAGAAAGAATAGTTGGAAATATTTCTAAATGTAGATAACTTGTCAAAACTCCTAACCGCTAGAACAACTTCACTTCTTCCACAATTTAATAACCAAAAATCATAGCCTCACAACAATATCAAATGTAGCGAAGAAACAATTCATTCAAATTGCTAATATCCTTTAGGCTCTGTGATGACCCAAAATGTTATCTTATGAATAAAGACACTATTCTGGTCTCATTAGACTTAAAACGATTATTTTTAATTACCTTGATTTGCGTACGCAGTTCTCAATTCGGAAAAGCTTTTATGTGAAAATATGAGAAATAGTAATTTTTAGAGTAAAAATTTGGTTTTAGTTGACTTTGGTAAATATTTTCAGTAAAAGGACCCGGATCTACATTCCGATGATCGCGGGAGGTCCGCAGTAAAATATGGGACTTGGGAGTATGTCCGAAACTGAATTCCGAGGTCCCTAGCTTTAGAAATCAATTTTTGAAGAAAATTATTTTGCTGGATTCTAAAGGAAATATTGAAATGAATTAGTGTGTGAACTCATTGGTATCGGTCTCATATTTTGATTCCGGCGCTCGGTACATGTTTATTATGTCATTTATATCATATATGTGAAATTTGGTGAGAATCGGAGTTGATTTGACGTGATTCGGACACCCGGTTGAGAAATAGTGAATTTGAAGTGTTCTTGAAAAAATAATGAGTTTTGAGGTTAATTCGAAGTTTTTGATGTTATTTTGATAATTTGATTGCACGAGCACGTCCGTATGATGTTTTTAGACTTGCGTGCATGTTTGGTTTGGAGCCCAGATGGCTCGGGTGAGTTTCGAATAGGCTACGGAGTGCTTAGACTAAGAAAAATCTCAGTTGTGCATCTGGTGTCTATCACCAGACCTCTGATCTTGCAATTGCGAGATCAGGCTTCGCAAATGCGAAGTATGCAGGCTTGGGAAATGCGAATAACTTCATCGCAAATGCGAAGACCTGGGCCAGCTTAAGACCTCGCAAAGGCGAGATGTCACTTCGCAAATGCGAATTCTCCTCAGCCATCCCAGATATCGCAAATGCGACGTTTATATCAAAAATGCGAAGGCATCAGTATTTTCTAAGTGATCTGATCACAATTGCGATAACTGCAGCCTGTTAAGTGGGATTTTGGACGGGATGTTCACCCATTTTTCAATTCTCTCAAATCCTAAACCTCCATAAGCGATTTTTCAAAGACCCAAACTTCTCCAAATCATTTGCAAGTAATATCTAACTAATTCCTTTCAATCCTTAACAACTTTTAACAGGATTTCAACCTAGAATCTAGTGTTTTCATTGTCAAAATTGGGATTTTTGGGTAGACCTTAGGAATTTCGAAATTTGGGAATTAAGACCTCGAATTGGGGTCGGATTCCAAAACCAACTCTATATCCGGGCTCGGGGGAGATCGGGTAAATGGAATTTGGTCCGAACCTCGAGTTTAGACCAAGCGGGCCCGGGGTTGACTTTTGTCTTTTGATAGGAGAACATAGGAAAAACCATGATTTTTCATTAAAGTTAATGCCTTTAGAAATAATTAATGATATTGTACCAATTGTGATTAGATTTGATCGGGTTAGAGGCCAATTCTAATGGAAAAGTTGTGCTAGAGCAGTGATTTGCTTGTGAAATTGAGGTAAGTGCTTGGTTTAACCTTAACTTGAGGGAATAGAAATTCCAACTTAAATGATATAAGAATTTTCATGTGTGTGGTGTAGGTGAGGTGACGAGTATCTATGCACCACAAAACTGTCTGGTGAACATGATCCCTTCACTGTTCCCAATTTGTTGATTCTTGGCTTAATTGTTTTCATGATTTTGATGCCTCCATGTCTACATGTTTTCGTCAACTTGTTGTTAAATATTGTTCCCAAGTATTTTGGAAGTGTTAGGTGTTTCCCTTGGCTTCATTGCGGTCTATAAAAGGTTGAGCTGGTTGACAGTGTTTTACAATCCATACTGGTTGGTTTCATTGTGAAATTATAATTGATGAAGTTTATGAATAATACAGCTTTCTGTTTACAATTGTTGAGACATAAATATTGTGAAAGGATTTGACTTAAATTATTGAATATTCTTTATAAATAAAGAGATGTGATTGTCTGGTGGGAGCGGGTTGCACGCCGCAACCAGGAGCAATAAGGGTGGACAGGTGGGATCGAGTTGCATGCCGCAATAGGAGAAATAAGGGTTATATATATATATATATATATATATATATATATATAAGGGTGGACAGGTGGGAGCGGGTTGCGCACCGCAACAAGAAGCAATAAGGGAGGATATTCATGTTTTACTGATTATGTGATAAAGACTGGCAGACTTACTGTTTACTTTATTGTTTCTCGTACTATGCTTTTACCGTTGTTTAAATTTGGGAGTTTGGAAGTACTCATTGTTTTATTGTTGTCATTTCATATTCTGCCCTCACTGTTATTTAATGTGAAACTTGGAAACATACGTGAGAATTGGTTATAGCTGAGATCTGAAAAAGTCAGCTAAGTTATTCTATTAATTTCTGCAAGTTATTGTTTATTTAGTTTAGAATTTTCTTCTTGATTTATTATATGTTGTAAACAGGTTATACTATAAATGCCCCGATGTAGCCTCATCACTACTTCGTCGAGGTTAGGCTCGGCACTTACTCAGTACATGGGGTCGGTTGTACTGATACTGCACTCTGAACTTCTTTTGCAGATCCAGGTACCGTCCAAAGCTAAGTTGAAGTACTAGTTGATACCATTCGCGCGGAGACATGAGGTAGATCTGCTGGCATCCGCAAATTCCCGGAGTCTTCTCTACATTTTGATACTGCTGTTTTATTTCATTCAAAACAGACATATATATATTTCTTTTAGCCTGTTATTTGTAGTATTCTTTAGTAGTTCGTGAATTGTTACTCCAGACCCTAGGTAGTCATATAGTTTGTATTAGTTTGCGGTTCGTTTTATTATTTCGAATATTATTCAAGAAGTCATTTATTGGAAAGTAGTAGATTTCCTTTTTATTTTGAATTGTTTTATTGCATTTAAATAAAATTTTAAAAGAAAATGTTTAATTAAGTTCTAACATTGGCTTGCGTAGCAAGTGTGGTGTTAAGCGCCATCACGATCCCGAGGGTTGAGAATTTGGGTCATGACAAGTTGGTATCAGAGGTTGCCTAGGTCTCACAATTCACGAAAAAGCTTAATAGAGTCTGAATGATCGGTACGGAGACGTCTGTACTTATCTCTCAGAGGCTATGAATTTAGGAACAATTTCACCTCTATTCTACTCTATCGTGCGAATTTATTCTATCACTGATGATTGAAATCACCTATTCTTGTTCTCTCATAAATATTGACAACACGCAAAGTGTCTACAACCGGACTAGAGATGAAGCCCCAATGGCAGCTACGATTAGGGAAAGAGGCAGAGGCAGAGCTCAGCCCAGAGCTCGAACATCAGCACCTATGGCAGAGCCTCATATGGATCTAGAAGCGGAGGTTCTATCCCAGTCGGTACATGTGGACCAGTTCGGTTCTAGAAGGATTCATAGATACTCCAGTATTGTAGAACATGAGAATGTTTGAAAGCAATGGGGTTGATTTTGCTTTGTTTCAGATGTCGGATTCCACCAAGAAGTGGGGAAGATTATGTATTTACTAGACCAGTTGTGGCTCCGACCGAAGATGCGGACGTATTGAGAGATCACCCAGTGAATCATACCTTGGCATCTGGTTGATTTATATGCACTATGAAGTTTAGCATTGTGGATTATCAGATGTTGTGACCTATGACTTCGTGCCAAGTGGGGAAGTCCACTGTCAAGGAGTAGATTGCAGGGTCATGTGTTATACCAGTTTTGGCCTAGAATGTATAAGGCCCGAGATTTCGCAAGAGATAAAGCTGGAACTTGCAGTATGTATACCTCCTTAATAACCCTATACCTCAGTACAAAAGGATTTATATAAACAACTTTAAATCAACAGAGGGTTTACTCAGCGTGGAAGTCACGATTGCGGAGGAATTCTCTTAGGAAGTAATTTTTCTTGGCCCCGTCGCTTAGGAATTCTCTAAGATGGCCAATTTTCAACAACGGCTACCTCCTCACGCAAATGTCGGCAGCCCCAGTCTGGTGGCCATTAGTCTAAGGATATTCGCAACATAAATTAAGATCTCTCTATCTGGAATCGGACCTCATTGGACTCGGGAATCGCATTTCCTTGATGTTTCTCATTGCCGTTACAAACTACACTATGCTGACATTGAAATTATACTCCGACAACTTGGGATAGGTGGAATCTCAGGAACCCGATAACTCTTTGTCTTGTAGTGACCTGTTATTCCGCTCACGGTCAGTTTTTCTACCGGGAGCAAACCTATCCGCCAATCGGAACCCTCTACTGTCGCATCTTTTGCCCTTTCGTAGGGCAAAAATCGACCTTTAAAAGATCACTGGTTTGCATCAAAATCATCCATCAGTTTATCCCTATTCTTTTCTCGATCCCGACCCTTAGTTAATGTCGGGAACCCGAACTGATCATCTTTTATTCTTGTCTTTAAGTCGTAATGGTTATGGAAATATGCACATGTTGTTTCCTAGAACTCGAGCAGGCTTTTTTCCAGTTTCCGGGAAGCGTGGGAGCTCCTCGGGTTTAACTCTTTAGTAAATGCCTCAACTGCCCATTCATCTGGCACGACCGGTAGCAACATACTTTCTCTCAAAAACCTGATCATAAACTCATGCAGGAGCTCTGACTATCCTTGCGAAATTCTCAGTATGTATACCTTCCGGGCCTGGACCTTCCTGGCCCCGACATAGGCCTTAACAAAAGAGTCTACGATCATCTCAAAGGAGTCTATTGAGTGTTCGGGTAAGAGTGAGTACCACATCAGAGCCCATTTAGTGAGGGTTTCTCCAAACTTCTTCATCATGATCTACTCAATCTCATGTTGAGCAAAGTTATTTCCTTTCACCGATGTTGTATAGGTGGTGATGTGCTCCCGAAGGTCCGAAGTCCCATCATATTTCGGTACGTCCGATATTTATAATCGCTTCAAAATCAGCTTCAGTGTTGCGCTCGGTCTAAACGGCAACTGAGTGTATTTCTTTGAGTCCGGGCCCTTCAACATTGGTGATGCGCCCGGAATTTGGTCCATTCAGGCATTGAATTCTTTCGTGTTCTGGTCCATCCGCTCGTTCATTTCCCTAAAAAATCGCATGAGTTTTAAAGGATCATTACTGTTGTCGTTACTGGATCTGCTGTCGATTCCCTTGTCCCCTTTCAAAGATGACCTCAACCCTCGGGGTGTTGTTATCAACCCTTTGCGTTGTTTGATTTGCGGGAACATGGGGAGGAGCATGGCCTCTTCCATTTGCGTTAGTAGAAGCACCGACAATGTTTACCTTAGTTTTTTCATGGACTTGTCTTGTCGTGAGAGATGGCCCATGATGGCCTTTTGTTGTTCTCTCAAGATCCTCATTGTTTCTACAACGTGCCCACCTTCAGCATCATCAGGAGTCGCCTCTCGTACGTGTCAGTGATATCTCCCGACATGAATCGGTGTTGCTACATCCTCCTTGTTGCGGGTGTCACTGATCGAAATCGTGTTGAGGCAGAATTTCTTGTGCCTCAACTTTGTGTGCGAGGTTGACATCGTAGATGCCATCTTTTACAATTTTTTCTAGGAAACAAGGAATCAAACAGGTTAGTAATAGATGCAAGATCAACTCAATTACGCAGTTGTCTAAGCCCCATGGTGGGTGCCAAAACTGTTTATCCATAAATGATACTGTTGAATTTATAGCGTTGTTTATAAACAAGCGAATCGATTTAATCCCAATATGATATATAAATTAAATAAAATGCAAGAATTAGCAGTGAAATCGAGATAAAATAGTAGATAGCTTGGTTACAGAGCAAGGCTTTCGAAGACAACAATAAGGATAACGTTAGACAAAAAATAAAGTATTATTCAGTTTGGAATAATGTGTAACATAAGTTTGTCAAAAGTTTCGGTGTCTTACAATGGTTGTTGAAGGCACTATTTATAGCTATACCTAGGGAACAAGGTACTCGCATCAAGCCCCTCTTAAATGACAATAATAGGGGTCATTGATGAATATGAACTCTGCAACGACTGTGTTATTTAATACTGAGGAATATTTTATATTAAATGTCATCTGGTGACAAACATTCATTTGCTTCCGTTGACTGTGTTCCGTTCGAGATCTTCCCGGTGCCAACTTAAGTTGTTGTCCTCGACCTGGTTTGTACTTGCTTCATCTTTCATTTGCCTCCGGTTCCACTTGTCACGCTATCATACGAGCATTTAATATAAACCAATACCCTATACAAAAGTTATGATATAATATTTACTAAAATTTTGACGACCTGTCAGGAAGGCGTCCATCCATCAGTCCCTAAGGACTTGTAAATAATTTGTTCCAAAATATACAATTTGTACTAACTTCACAACCACTCAGTAGAATGAAGTCAATGAACTGTGTCTATGTAAAGGCTGAAGAAATAATTATTCTACCTATTTGAACAATCAGCATACGACAATATATATGTTATGAATAACAAAATCAACATACATTAGGAATAAGAAAAATAAACTTGTTTGACTACTTTCATTGACTCCAAAGAAAGAAAAATAAACTTGTTTGACTACTTTCATTGACTCCAAAGAAAGAAAAATCTCCTTCCATCAAGACTTCCCCATGTACTCTCCTTATTTCTTCTTATTCTTTCAGCCATCATCTGCTTTACTAACAAATTGTGTAGCCATGGAAATGAAGAACAACCATTCATTTCTACTACTCTGTGTGCTCTTTTTATGCTTCAGTCTCGACATTAATCTCTGTCTCGGGGGAACACCATTCTGCGAATGAAATTCTTTCATCTTCCCAAACAATTGCCTCTCTTTGATCTTGGTTTCTTCAGACCTGGTAGCTCTTCCAAATATTACGTAGGCACTGTTGGATTATGTAATGCAGCGGAAGCTATTTAGGTATTAAATTTAAGTGTATTAAACAATTAGTATACATGGAGTTTATTCGAGTTACCTCTTCAAGAATGAAGTAAGTACTTCTATTTCGCAGGTCTCCAATTCCAGAGTAACTCAATCAGAACACCATCAATAGTACGATCATGACCTCCAAAGCGTCACGCGGTCTTCTAATGTGTTTCCCAAATTATATCCGGAAAGAGATAACTTTGTGTGACTGAAATTTCAAGGAAAACCACACTAAAAACCCGACAGTCCTATGGAGGAAAAACCCATGTATATATAGACATGTTTGACAATGAAGAATCAGGGGAACTTAGGCTAATGGCAGACAACAACGATGAGGAAGACGATGAGGAAGACGACTCAAGAGAACCTTGTTCACCGTCGGATGAAAGAACTAGTGAGGTACGTACTCCTTTATGCCCTAATTGTTATGAACTTCAAGAATTTTTTGATATTGCTCTTGCAGACATAGAAAGAGTAGTACATGAGCTCAGAAAAGTCAAGAGAGAGAAAAGAAGGAATGGGATCTGAAACTATAAGTGTGCGAAATTGAACGTTATATGCTTCAAGACGAAGTAGATGAACTTAAGCTTCAATTGAATGGCTTGCAAAGGACTACTAGTCGCAGTCCAGTCAAGTCAAATTAGACTGCTCATCACAAAAAGAAAATCGCCTGTTTCTTTTGTGGTAAAAATGGCCATAGCACTAACAATTGCAGGAACAGAATTAGAGCTGAAAGTGGTTCTGGTAACCCCAACAGCTCATCTTTCTCCTACTGTGGTAAAAGAGGTCATACCTCAAATCATTGCAGGTTCAAAGACAACGGGAGATGGGTTTGGACCAAAATCTTCAAATCAAACTAACACTCAGCAGTCTAACCATTCAGGACCCAAGCAGGCTTGGGTACCTAAAAATAAGTAATCTTGTTTTGTAGGAACACCGCAAGAAGAATAGAAAAGGAAAATGGTATATCAACGGCGCGTGTTCTAGACATATGACGGGTGACAAACAATTGTTCAAATCGGTCTCCAAGATAGATGGGGAACAATTACCTTTGGTGACAAAACCAAAGGAAATGTTATTGGTGCTGGAAAAGTTACTTTAAGTTCAACAATCTGATGTAGATGAAGTCTATTTAGTTAATGAACTTAGCTACAATCTTCTCAACGGCATTCAACTATGTGACAATGATTATAAGGTTCGTTTTAAGAAACATGGCTGGTTTATAGACGACGAATTAGGTAATAGAGACAAAAATGTCTATCTATCAAAAACATAGAAAACTTTGGGGATCAAATTTGTCTTTCTTCTATGATAGACGTTCCCTGGGTTTGGCATAGAAAACTTGGCCATGCAAGCACGCACACCATTCAAAAACTTTTCAAACATGATCTTGTTATTGGTCTCCTAAAACTAGATTTTTCAAGATCATATCTGTGATGCATGTCAACTAGGAAAACAAACTCGATCCTCTTTCAAAGTCAAAAATATTGTTTCTACTTCTAAACATCTTCAATTGCTGCACATTGATTTATTTCGTCCTACTAGAACTGCTAGTATAGGAGGTAAGAAATATGTTCTTGTTATTGTAGATGATTTCTCTAGATTAACATGGGTTATGTTTCTTAGTCATAAAGATGATGCTCTAAAAATATTTGAAGTTTTCTGTAATAAGGTTCGATGAGAAAAGGGATACTACATCTCCACCATCAGAAGTGATCATGGAGGAGATTTGAAAGCAGAGCCTTTGAAAATTTCTGCAATGATCAAGGAATCTCTCATAATTTCTCATCTCCAAGATCTCCTCAACAAAAAGGGGTAGTAGAGCGTAAAAACAGAACCTTGCAGGATATGGCAAGAACCGTGATCGTTGAAAACTCTCTACCTCATCATTTATGGGCAGAAGCTGTGAGTACAACATTTCATATCATTAATATATGTCGTATTCGACCAATTCTCAAAAAGACTCCCTATGAACTGTGGAATGGTAAGAAACCAAACGTCAACTATTTTTACCCCTTCGGATGTAAATGCTTCATTCATAACAATTGAAAGGATAATCTTGGTAAGTTTGATCCAAAGAGTGATGAAGGTATATTTCTTGATTATTCTCCCTATAGTAGAGCTTACAGAGTTTATAATAAGAGAACCTTATGCATTCAAGAATCTATTCATGTTGTTTTTGTTGATACTAACCCTCGCCCAAGGAATAAACATATTCCTGAAGATGAGGAAATCTCTTGTGCTCCAAAGTCTGTTATTGTAGGTAAGGATCACAAAAATGAGTCAGCTAATCTACAGACTCAACTAGCTGAAGCTCCTCCAGAAGATCTTGACCTACCCCAACCAGATCAATCGACTATCAAAGAAAAGATGTCTATAGCAAATACTCCATATGAATGGAAGAATGAACCAAGATATCCTCACAAGTTCATTTTGGTCCATTCTCATGATGAGACAATGTTTAGTACCAAGGTTAAATCATTAAAGCTTTTTAATGATTTATAAATTTAATACGGGGTATATCAAATAGTGTATCTACGGGATGACACGTTTAGGAATCACCAATGTAAGTGTAAAATGTTAGCCGCTTTAAGGTGAATTTTGTAAGGTCGGTTCTCTACGCACGTAAGAAATCAGGCGGTGTTCATCGCTGAAACGAACACAACAATGAGAACCAAAGACGATTAAGGTTTGATTGTGTAACTTATGGTTGTCTATGTATACACCAAAGTTCGACGGTTCAAATATATCAAATCGACCGAGTATATCCGACATAAGTTCACTATAGAGAGTTCAAACAATTTATCATGTATATTTCCATGATATAGCCATTCCCATTTCATGTGGTGGATACGTTAAAATCACGTAGATTTCTATTATGTTGGTCTCCAGTTCCAAAGTAACTCGATCAGAACGCCATCAATTAGTACGATCACAATCTCCAAAGCATCCTGTAGTCTTTTACTGTGTTACTAAAATAATATCCAAAAAGAGCTAACTTTGTGTGAGCGAAATTTCAAGGAAAACCACACTAAAAAAACGAACAGCCCTATGGCGGAAAACCCCATGTATATATAGACATGTTTTTAGGGTGAGAACCCTTTTTCAAAACTTGATGAGTTTTCTTTTCCATCAAGGAAAGGTTTCCTTTATTTCCTACTCCATCCGTTTCAATTTATGTGGACCTCTTTCTTCTTTAGTTTGTGTAAAAAGAATGACCCTTTTTCATATTTTACTACTAGAAATTTAGCCAAAATAGACCATGGCCGGCCGACAAAAAATTTCAAATTTTTTTACGAAACCGAACAACTTCGGTCGGGTTTTTTACGCAAAAATGCGAAAAACTATTTTTGCGTCCCGCCAAATTTATTTTTAAGAAACCTATAAGTTGGTCGGATTTTCATCTAAAATAAATTAAAATTAATATACTAAAAACCGGACCGAAATCGGTCGGTCATTTTAAAAAATCAACCGATTTCGGTCGATAATTTGTTATTAATAAAACCAATCGAAACTGGTCGGTTATTTTCGCGCGAAAATACAATTAAAGAATATAAATAAAATAAAAGAAAGTTTTAAAACAAAATGTACCAATGGTCTAGTGGTAGAATAGTATCTTGCCACGGTGCAGACTCCGGCTTGATTCCTAGACGGCGCATTTTCTAATTACATAATTAACAATACCGACTGACTTCGGTCAGAAAATACGAACCGACTTCGATCGGTTTTTTCGACAATTTTTTCTTTTTTGTCATTTGTGAAATTTAATTGACCGATCGAAATCGATCAGAAATTACGATCGATTTCGGTTGCTATTTATTACTGACCAGCCTTATTTCGACAGATTAAAGTCAACCGAAAATCGATCGGGTTTTTCAAATTTCTGACCGATTTCGATCAGTATTCCCGGACGGTTTTTTTTGCAGTTTTCTAGTAGTCTTTGGAAATAATTTGCCTTTATGCAATGATTTATAGCCATACAAAATATATGTGACTCATTTTACACTATAACTTCAAAAGTATTTTTTTTTTAACTCTGCGTTCAGTCGAATAGGTTCACATAAATCGAAATAGGGGGAGTATTATTTAGGCACAGTAAGGGTCACAAAATTTTATAACAAGGCTCTCTATTATGGAATTAATTTCTATTTTCTAAATTAATAACTACCATAATAAAATTACGAGTTATTTCACTTAAAATTTGTAATTGCGCTCCTTAGTTCAATTTCAAAATTATTTCATTGACCCTTATTTAACTCCTCATGTTAAGATGCAGATGCTAATCAATCAAGTTAAACTACTGACATTTAATTTATTGATTAATTTCTTTAGACGTTTGCTTAACTTATTTCATGTGTCAGATACAAAATTCACCAGTCAAGTTTTGTGATGACCCAAAAGATCATCTTACGTAATTTAACCTATATATGTGTTCCGAGGCTCCGAGAGCCTCCGTTAGTCTCACCTCGATATGCGTGCGCAGCCCGAGCGTGTAGCCGGGAAGATATTATGTAAAAATTGGATAAAAATGAGTTTTGATAATTAATAAATAAATATAGTTGACTTTGGTCAACATTTCTGGTAAACGGACCCGGACCCGTGATTCGACG
>MDKH01061514.1:0-10103 GCA_005239495.1 Nicotiana undulata | reverse complement strand
TTTAATGAATTAGGAACCATAAATTTGTATAATACTGAGAATGAAGTCTAACTCAAATGACGTTATTAAACTTTAAGCTTTTAAAATGCTTGATCTTAGACTACTAATGTTGAATTTCAAAAGAGGTGAAAATGATTTTTCTCCAAATTTTATATTAAAAATCAAACTTTCTCTCTATCTTCAAATTATAGATAATTTTTCTCTTCATATCTCAAAACCCAGTCTTGACGAGTCAGTTAACTTGACTTTATGTTCTTTCTTCCCATTTTATACCTAAAAATGTTTTATCTATTATTTGGTGTCTTCTATTATTCTAAATTGTAATACTTACTACATTCAAAACATAAATAATGAAGTTCTTTTATGACTTTACTATAAAATCTATCTTTATTTTAGTTTTAAGTGCATTGGGTGTTTGTGTCTTCTCTCTTTTACGTTCAATTTGTAGTTGTAATTAAGCTTTGATTGAGTCAAACAGTAAAAATAAACTAGGACCAGTTTTCTCTATTTTTATTTGTATATGTCAAATTAATTCATTCATTCTTAATCGTATTTATAAACTCGGTTTTTCATTATTTTTTTCGGTTTTTCATTTTAAAAAATAAATAAACTTGCTTTGTTACTTGTTCTTTAGTTTTATTGACTCATTAGTTATATAGGTCGAGTCAACAAATACGAATGGGGAGGTGGTTAAATATTAACTATTAGATCTAGAAAAACTAAGCATTACTATTCATTACTAAAAGAACGGGGATAACCGACCGCCAAAATCGACCGATGTTGATAGGTAATGAGTAAAAGTTGATCGAAAATCGACCGATTCGTGGTGGTCGATAATCGTAACGTCTGTAGAGCAAACTGACCGACTTTGGTCGGTATTTTTCGATCGATTTCAGTCGGTCAATTAAATTCTAAAAAAAAAACATTATCGAATCCGACCAACTTCAGTCGGTATTTTAATTATGTAATTAAAAAATATACCATCTGGGAATCGAGCTGAGGTCTGTACTGTGGCACGATACTATTGTACCACTAGACCAATGTAGCATTTTGTTTTAAGACAGTATTTTATTTTATTTATACATCGTCGTATTTATTAAGAAATAAAATTATCGATCGAATTCAGTGGATTTTTAAAATGACCGACCGAATTAACCGACCGATTTTGATCGGTCTTTTTAATTTATTTTAAATAAAAAACCTACCAAAGTTGGTCGGTTTTTTGAAAAATAAATTCTGCGGGACTCAAATATAGTTTCCCGCATTTTTGCGCCAAAGAAAAACGATCAAAGTTGTTCGGTTTCGTAAAAAAAATTAAAAATAAAATATTTAAAAAAACCGACTAACTTCAGTCGATTTTTTGGCCAATTTTTTGACCGACCAAAATCGGTCGGTTGACGCGGTCGATTTTTACCGAATTTCTAGTAGTGATTCTATTAGAAGTATATAAATGAGTACTAATTTGAAGTATTTTTGAACTACTTTATCCTTATTTATGTCTTAGTAGTGATTCTATTAGAAGTATATAAATGAGTACAATTGTGTAATTACAATTGTGCAATCAAACAACACAAGTGTAATTACACGATAATTATATTATGACAAATAAATAGGTTATCGTAATTACACATTATATAATTACTAGATTATGTAATTATTACCCTATAATTACATAAATTCCAATTACCCGATGACTTTCCAAAGAGACCTTTTCCTTTTTAGGATTTATAAATTTCCATTGTAACTTCAACGTTGAATCCAGTCAGAAATTTGGAGCTAATTATCGCGAAAATTTAAAATAGATATCTTATATTTTTAGGTGAAAGAAATATTACATCACTTTAGCAATTACTAGTATTTTTCAGTGGGTAATGACTGATTGTGATAGTCCACAAAATCAAAACCAACTCCTCTGTACTTTGAACATTTATTTTCATCTTTCATTAATATTTTTAAACTCATTAATAATATCACGAGATTTTAGAGATACCTAAACCACAAGCAACTGTCAAATATTTTAAGAGGTTGACTTTCTACCTCCATGTTCATGTATTTAATTTTATAAGCGCAACGTTTTCATATATTTATTGATCCAAACCTACCTTCTCTCCTCTCTTTTTTCCCCATTTCTTCTATTTATTTGATTTTCTAAACACCCTTTATCGAAAAATTATACCACATATATTGGGTTCGAACGGATCTACCACAACGCATGTGATTTATTGGGTTTGAATTTAATTATTTATACTTAATTAATGAATTTCTTACACACATATATACAAGATTCGAGCCAAAGCTAATGAGTTCGAACAAATCTGTATATTTAACTCCACGTCTACCCAGTTGAATCAGAAATATATGAACCGTCCATACGCAGACACACACCATAGGTTGAGGGATCACCAACATTTGAAAACTTCTGAAAAACATCATGTATACTTACAAATATCTTCAAGAAATTATAAGATATTAGCATGATCATTAGTATCAATCTTTATGAATAATAATAAATTTATATTGAATGTTATGATACCCCACATGAAATCGCGAGTCAGCTTCTAGAACCATCCCACTACATTTATGATGTGGCCTATTTATTTGTTTCTAACAGCATCATCAGCTAACAAAAACATCCAATCAATGCTCTTGGGAAAAACAACCTTAATGCAAGCTTTTTGTCTGATAGCTTTTGGTCAACTATTTCCTTTTTGTTTCTTTATTGTTTATGGAGTAGTTTATTTTAGAGAAGTCGTGCTCCATACAGCATTTTATTTATAGTACTATAATAGTAGCAGTTTACTAACGTAAGTAGACCAAATATACTGCTCTTTTCTGTAAATTTCATAGGTTGTAAATACGACTTTTGTGGCTAATTTGCCAATTTTTTCTTTTATCTCTTTTTTTGGGGTTTTCATTTTTCAACTGGAGAATGGATTAGATGAACAAAGAAAACGCGTAGAGAGTTTGTGACAAATGATGAGTATAATTGACTATCTCCATTCTTGGGCCAATTGCTTTCTGTTTAGAATAAACTAAGGATTAATTTTGAAAGTTTCAACTTGAAATTTCTCATGGATTCCTGGAAAGGAGCGGATGTAGCCTTTCGGCTGTGGGTTCAATCGAACTCATAACTTTTGACATGAAGTATGAATTTATATGTAATACCCCACTAAAACTTCAATAAATTTTTGGCTTCGGGGACTCAATCAGCTGCTTCCGGTGGGAAATAGAGAAGTTTAAAGCGAGGAGGTCGAGATCTTTTTTTTTCATCGAAAACGAAGAAGGTCGAAGAAACCCATTAAATTTAAATTCTGCATCTGCCTATGATTTTAGTCCATCATTCCATATCCCAAACCCTGCAATAATTTTTCAGGCCCTTGTATTACACGAGTCGCTACGAAAAATGACAAAAATATTGTCATCTAATTTTCTTCTACTTAGCTTAAGTACGGTGATGATTCATCTAGCCGACCTGACCCCAACTTGCTTAAGATTGGGACGTAGCTATTTTTATTGTCATAAATCAAATTGAAAGTTGGTACCAAACTAACCAGATGATGATATGTGATAAAGAAACCTGAACAGACTTTAGTTAGACAACTTGGTCAACTAAAATCATTCAAGATGAAATAAAAGAGCAAAGAAAATAAAGCAGCAATTTGAAATGGTAAACAAAATCTGTAGTCAACTTTCTATTTCCAACAACAACCTATTGCTTGTGTGAGAAACCAAACTTATGGATATTAGGAATAAAAAGAACTCCACCAAATTTTCAACTTCAACTTTTCCTCTCTTGGTCACTTCATATACTTTTAGCATTATGCCAATATTCTGATTCCACATACATTCTTCTAACTTGTTCAGGACAAACCATCAATAAGGGCAGCCCGGTGCATAAAGCATCTCGCGTTCATGTAGGGTCCACAAAAAGGCAGTCTACCATAATGCAAGCATCAATCTTGAATAGTTGAAACTAGAAAATAAGTATGGTATAAATTCGACCAACGCGTCATATCTATTGAGGTAAAATTTTGTGAAATGGAACTCCAGAATGTATACAAGGAGCACCATCTGTTACAAAACTTACCATGTCCTAATAACATTTGAATGTAGAAGAGGCAGGGGTTTGTTATAAATTTATTGGCAATTTTACAATCTCTGGATCAAGAAACCTCAGCCTCGCTATCTTTTATCGAGCAGCCTAAACTGTATACTATAAACACTACTGCTAAAATTGGGTAAACAACGGTTAACAGCAAAATTAGCTCGATTTTTTCTATGTACTTTCTTTTTTTTCCTGATTTCTGAGAGTAAAATATCAAAATTCCTCTGTCTAGCTGATTTACAACGATGATTTCCATATCCTTCCTTCGAAGGACAAAATGATAATTGAAACATCATCATGGTACTTCCTACGATCTCCTTGAGGTATATCGAGCAACTCATGGAAGTTCAATCCTGCAAAATCCAAAACCAAAGTTTTGTTTAGAACGATTGCTATGAGAAATTAGTACTTAGCAAATCTCACAGGCAAAGATTCTGAGTGTTTGTAATTACCAGCTTTCTTAGCAGCTCTGAATAACACTTCTTCGACGAGATGTTGTGCAGGATCTCCCTCGGGGAATATAGACATAAAGGTCTCTACTTCTGAGACTGCTTCTTCATTTGTGAAGTATTGGTAAAGACCATCAGATGATAAGATCAAAAATCTGTCTCTCGAGCCAAGAGTGTGGTGGTAAAGCGATGGTAAACAGTTGATGTAAGGCGAATTCCCAATGTAGTTAATTCTGAACATCTCTAGAAGTGCATTATTCCACTTGGGCTGTAAAATCACAGAAGGGGAAAAGACATTAACATAAGGCTAAAAACAATCTTCAAAAATCAGGCATCAATATGATCCGTGATACAAGGACAGCCCGGCGCACTAAGCTCCCGCTATGCGCGGGGTCCGAGGAAGGGCCGGACCACAAGGGTCTATTGGACGCAGCCATTTCTGTTGTTACCACGGCACGAACCCATGACCTTCTAATCACATGGCAACAACTTTACTGGTTAGCCAAGGCTCCCCTTCAATATGATCACTGATACAAAGAGTGTAAAATCAAGATTAGTACCTGTTTGAGATATCCTGCCCCGAAAGCTCGAGTGACTTTCAAGGAACCTTTCACTCTATCATTTTTAATCGCGAAAGGATCGTCCAAATGCTCACTTCTAATCCTAATTACTTCCTGCAATCATTCACAAGATAAGCACAACATAAACATATGAAACAGGCAAAATACAAACGTTTTCGGATAATAGCTCATTTAAATGGACTAAAATTTGTACCTCTTTAATAGATGTGCTATGATCCATAGTAAGTTGAGAAGGAATTAGATTATGTTTGCGATCAGATTCAGCTCGATAGAGTGCATCAATGCTATTTACACTCTGCTCATTTATCCTTTTCAATTTGCTAATAGAAATATCTGACTCAGGATTTTGAGCTAAAACAGCTCTACTATCTCCAACATTCAACAAATAAACATCCTGATCTTTAAGCAACATTACTAAAACACAAGATCCCATTAAAGCCAATTCAGGATTCTCCTTTACCATCATATCAGCAATCTCCAAATACGACGCCTCGGTTTTCCTCAACCCTTCAGATAAAGCCTTCAATACATCAGAATGGTCGACACCAACAACCCCATCAAGTTTCTCCCTCTGATCAAATTCTTGATTTTGAACAAAAGTTTCCACCTTAAAACCCGAGTTTCTTAATGGAACAGTCTCGTTACTCGTCGAATTCTTGGGGGTTTCTAACTTATCATTCCATAGCAACCCCTTGAGTTCTTTATAGACATTTGAATAAAGATTATTCAATAAGAAATCAGTAGCATCAGGTCCGTTGAATCCATCATAAATCCCAACAAAAACCCAACCATGTTCCTCAGAAATCACAACATGTACTCTGTCTTCCCCTGCTTTACCTTGAGCCCATTGAACATTTTGGCCTATAAATGACTCATTTCCCTCATCCTCATCATCAGCCAAACTATTCTGACTACTCAAACTATTTCCAACATTACTATGATGACTATTACTCCCTTGAACATTAACTTCATTATTATTATTATTCTGTACCAAATTCATTTCTTTATTAAACCTCAAGAAAGAATTTGACAACACTTTCTTTAAACTTCTAATTAAACCCCATTTCTTGGATTTGGGCTTGTACCTTTGGATATGATCATACTGGTTCTCCAACGGGCCCGAGGTGAAGCTCCGCTCAATCGGGCCGGACATGAATCCCCTCTCGATCGGGCCCGAGCAAGGGCCCGTACTAGAAATACGGGCCGGGATAGGGCCTGAATGAATAGTAGAAGCTGCAAACGATGACCCTCTTGGGATTGGCTGAAGAGGAATGGATGAAAAAAACTGAGAGCTCTCAAAAGCTGAAGCTTTATCACTATTGTGATTGTAAGCGGAAAAGTCAACGATGGCCGTTGACAAAGGAGTGGAGGTGTTAGCAGAGATGGAGGCGCCGGAGATTGTACGGAAAGCCGCCGTCGGGCAGCTGCTGGCGCTGGAAATAGTGGTGGTAGTAGAAGAAGAAGACGAATCATCGGAAAACAGGTGGGGTTTTGAATACGGGTCGGGTCGAATATAGCAGAAAGAATGACCCAAACCTTCATCAAGTGGATCAGTTATGTTCATAGCTATATCATGATGTCTTTTTGAGATTTCTCCAACATCTCCCGCAAAACAAAGATTCAACTTTCTTACTCCGTTACCCATTTTGAACAAATAAATAAAAAATTATTTAAATACTGAGATTTTTTTACAGGTGATTGTTGTTCATCAAATATTCACAACAACGGTGAGAGAATACTAAGAAGAAGAAAATTGTTTGAAAGTTCAGAGGAGGAAAAATGGCAAGAGGATTTAAATGGAGAAGAGGAAAGACAAAGAGTTAACTATTGATATAAGAAAAAAAGTAAGAATAATATTTTAATTGAATTTGATTTTTTTATTTGATACTGGTTTGGGTGGGCAGTTCACTAATTTAAAATTTTAAAATGTTTATTCTTTGTTATTTTTGGGTGGGGCGTTGACATTCAATACTATAACGTTTGTTTGATTCTTTTTGTTTTTATTTTGGGCGGTGGGTGGGAAGTCAAGGGGTTTGTGGGGGGTGGGGGTGGGGGGGGTTAGGGAGGGTATGGAGTTTTAGGAGTTAAGGCTAAGGTATAAGGTAAAGCGTGTTCATTTTTGAATAATTATTAATCTAATATACTTTTATTTCAGAAAGTCAAACGTAGCAACTTGAGGAATTTGAGAATATTGAATGGGGTCAAAGTAAAAGTTTAAATTTTATAATAACAGTAATAAATAGAAGAAAAGTCGCATGATATTAATTGTGTCAAGAAAGGGGGGAAAAAAAGGAGAAATAATTGTAGGTGCCACATTTGCAAAAAGAATGAAGTAGCGGGGTCATCATTTAGATTAATTAAATACACAAAAATTTATAATAATCTAACAGTAAATATTTGTATGTAATAAATAGAAGTAGTCATGGTATTAAATTTAGTAATCAAAAGTTTTAATTGATAAAATAAACATCTTATCAAAGAATTAAAGCTTAAATTCTAAAATTCATTTTTTTAAAGTTAAAATATATCCAAAAAGGTTCAATACTAATTGCTGAACATTAGATCTAATACATTTGTCAATTAAACTAATGAAATAATAAACTAACTATTCCTATATTATTTACAAATATACCTTAACCTTTTATTCTTTTTTTTTTTTTGACAAAAATAGATTTTTCTATTCACCTTTTTAAAGACCCAATATATACGTTTGTCATGGACTAATGCCCCACAAAAAAGTTATAGATTAAAAAAAAAAAAACAATCAAATACAGGATTTGAGCTCCAGAAATGAAAGTAGTTTGGTTATTTTTATTGTCTTTTGCCATCTCCAACACTCAATATCATTTGACTTTAACATTAATCACATATTTGTCTATAACAAAACAACTTTTGTCCTAAGAAGTCTCCACCATAAAAGAAACTAACTAAAATATTTATTGGGATAAAGGAGTAATTATACTTTGGATTCTTGTAATCCAACCTCTTTATGAAATCCAAGGAGATAAAATTGATCAAACAAGCTTAAATGAAAATTTGACTTATTAATCAAAACGCAAATTATAATTAACAAGCTAGCTTTATACCGTAGAGGTGGAGCCAGGATTTGAAGTTTATGGTTAAGATATTAGTCTGTTTAAGTTACTGGATTCTAAATTGATAATTTGTTCATAAATTTCTCAAAACAAATACATAATTTGAACCAAAACTATTGGGTTCGACCGAACCCGTATGTTGCATGCTAGCTCCGCCCTGCATATGGTCAACTACATCCCTCACAAGTAACAACAAAAAAGACATAAGGATTGCAGCTGTCTATTGTCATCTTAGTCTTTAAGCATTCACTATACTGTTGTGTTGTCTACAATTATTATCATCCTATCTCTAGGAAGAGAAGTAGAAAAAAAGGAAAAACTAATTACTCAAGTTCAACACATTAAATGAATATCCACCACCAAGAAAATTTAACATTAATTAAATAAGATTATATTAGTAATCTGATTTTCAAATTTCTTTTGTTTGTCTTTTTTGCTTGGTAATAAAGATTGGATTTCCCTAACAAACAGATTAGACCGTAGTTAAGTGATAAAATATGACTTTAGGATGTGTTTGGTAAGAGAAAAAATTTTCCGGAAAATGTTTTTTAATTTTTCTATGTTTGGTTGGTTTAAATGTTTGAAAAAATATTTTTCAAAACTCCTTCTCAATCTTCTCCACCCTATTCCACATCTCCACCAACCCCCACCATCCCACCCCGACACCCCACCTACCAACCCCATCCCCTCCACCCCACCCCCACCCTAAATAAAAATATTATTAATAGTACTTTCTTTTTATATTATAGGTAGATTTTTTTTATTTCAACAAATGAGTATTTTTTTCATGATATAAAAAAGTATTTTTTCATTTTAACAAAAAAAATATTTTCTTTTCATGTAGAAAAAGTATTTTCTTTCGTTTCAACAAAAAAAAAAATTCTTTTCATGATGTAAAAAAAGTATTTTTTTTTTCATTTCAATAAAATGAGTATTTTCTTTTCATGGTGTAGAAAAAGTATTTTCTTTTATTTCAATAAAATGAGTACTTTATTTTCATGTTGTAGAAAGAGTACTTTCTTTTTCGACAAAAAAAAAGAGTATTTTTCTTTTTAGTTATGGAGCACAAATTTTGTAACAACCCGATTGGTCGTTTTGAGCATTTGCACTTCGCTCGGTGGTTTACGGGCGTGAGTAGCTCCGTATGATGTATTTTGACTTATGTGAATCGTCGGTTTTGGTTTTCAGGTTATTCAGGATTGATTTGCAAGAATGATTCTCAATTAGAGAGCTTTAAATTTGAAAGAGTTGACCGAGTTTGACTTTTTAGTGTTTGACCTCATATTAGAATTTTGATGATTTCGTTAGTTCCGTTGGGTGATTTTGGACTTAGGAGCGTGTCCGGATTGTGATTTGGAGGTCCATAGTTGAATTTGGCTTGAAATGGCGAAAGTTGGATATTTTGGAAAGTTTGACCGGCAGTGGACTTTTTGATATCGGGGTTGGATTTCAATTCCGGAAGTTGGAGCAGGCCCATTGTCACGACCCCAAATCCTAAAAGGTCGTGATGGCGCCTATCGTGGAACTAGGCTAGCCAACCATCACCTTACTGCGCTTTTGTTCAATTAAAATAGTTCACCATTAAATAATAAGAAGACAATCACATCATAATTTATATAATTAAGTATTAGCGTTCCCATATTAACCTACACAACCTCCCAAGAACTGGAGTCAATAGTCACGAGCATCTAAGAATAAATAAACTAACTCGGCTAAAACTATAATATATGTCTCTGAATCAAATGCTAAGACTAAATAACGAAGGGAAATGGAGAAGCTGTGGACGCTGGACAACTACCTCGAAATCCCCTGAAATGCTGCTATCAACTGCGTCAGCTACTGCCGCGAACTAGTACCTGGATCTGTGCACAGA
>MDKH01187452.1:0-31733 GCA_005239495.1 Nicotiana undulata | reverse complement strand
CAAAATATGAACAACTACCATCCGACCAATATTCATTATATGATGCCATATTTTTATTTTTTTATATATATTTTTTTATTGAAAAATTAAGAAAATAAACAAGAAAAATTAATTGCACAAATATTCACAAGTTTGGATCAAAGCATTCAAGATTACTTCTCCAACAACCAATAACCTAAGTTACGCCTATTGTTCCCCGGCAACGGCGCCAAAATTTGATACGCTCAATTTACACCTTAAAAGAATGTAAGCGATCGTTGTCAAATATAGTAACCCAACAAGGTTGGGGTCGAATCCCACAGAGAACAATATGAGGGCGTTTAGGAATGCTAGAGAATTATCACTTATCGCGCAGTGCCAAACAAATACGATTTTGGTTTTTTGATAATTGTTTATAGCTAAATGCGAAAATATAAACTAACCTAGAAAGCAATTAAAATGATCGATGGCAACAAGTATCGATGCTTCGGGTATTACACTCGAGTAACGATCCAATGTATTTCACGATTTTACAAATGTGAGCGGGTAATGTGAATTAACCACGGACAATATTTCTTAATTAGCTTTTCCCAAAGACTAACAAGACTTCCTACTTGAATTATCCCTAACCCAATTAAGAGATTTAGCACTTCCGAGTTTGGATACAAGTAGTTCAATCCTATCCCTAGGTCGAATCTATAAAATGAGGGTTAAAGCCTCAAAATCTTGTTAATTAATCTTTCCCAACCCCAAATAATCTTTTCCAAAACTAATTCGGAGTTAATGGGCGAGTCCTAGGGTTAGCTAATCCCTTTGGAAACATTAAAGAACAAGAATAATTAAAATAACAAACACCCACTTCACAAATATATGAAAATCATTCAATACATAAGCACAACAAGGTATTTAATCCACACTTTAAACATGAATATTCCCATAAACCATATTCAAGTGTTGGAAAAATACTACACACTTAGATATACAATACAAAGCAAGGAAATGAAGAAATAAACACAAATGGGTAAAGAAAACTTCACCACAATGTCGAAATCTACAAATCCAAAGTGTGTGTGCAAACCCACAAATCAATACTTGTTCTTCTCTACTCAAAATATATTTACAAAGCTCAAAATATGTCCAAAGATATGCCAAAAATCGATCTCTAATAGATACCTAAGATGTTGCCAAGGTATGCTTTTTATAGAGGGCCAAAAATTCGAGTGAAAAGTGGACAAAAACACCCCTGTCGGGCTGATATGCGATCGCATCCCTGTCGCATATCAGGGATGCGATTCGCATCTTCACTCTTTCCGTCGCACATCAAAACCCTAGGTCCCAGAGGGTCGTCGCATTTGAGATATGCGGTCCGCATTAGTGATATGCGAACGCATTCGTGCGTCGCATTTACAATGTAGCTTCAGGCATCAAATGGTGATGCGGATCAAATGCGAACCGCATTTGCGATATGCGATCGCATATTCGACCGCATTTCACTCATTAAACTCGACTCATCTTTCTGTTGCGGTATGCGATCTTCTGGGCTCGAAATGCGATTCGCATGTTGCATATGCGATCGCATTCGGCCATTGCTCCCCTCTTTTCTCTTCTTTACTCTCTTTTTGCTCAATTTCACTCCAATTTGACCTTAACCACTTCATGGCATCATTTTCCTGCAAATAGAGCAATTATACACTGATAGTAACCTTAAATACCCATTGAGCAACACAAAATCTACTAAAAAGAGGCTAAAATGAATGGTAAAATTGCCATTCATCAAGTACCTCTTGATCTTTTTACCTGAGGTGTTCCTTCATGGGCTACTTGCAAGGTATCCCAGATTTCTTTGGCAGCGGTGCAACTTTGGATTCTGCTATACTCATCTGGACCTAGTCCACACACTATCTACTTTTTGGCCTTTGCATTCTTCTCCCATTTCTTCAGATCCTCAGCAGTGCAGTTAGCTCTTGTCTTTGGTACATCTACACCTTCAACAATCTTCTTCATGGTAGCTAGGCTCTCCTACTTTGACTTTTCCCTTTGCAGCTTTCTTTTTTCTGCTCTCTCTCAGAGCCTTTTTTAATTCGTCTTCTTGTCGTTGTACAACACTCCTAGTAGCACGCACCTTTGGGGCAGGAGCATCAACAGACACTTGAGCTTTTCGTTTCTTGGAAGAAACAAGTGTTTTAGCTTTTCTGGACTTGAGAGATCTTCTCTTTTTGGGATTGTATGAGTCTCCCAACCTCTGCAGCATCTCAGCTAGTGTTTCCTCTATTGATGAAACAGGTTCATCTATACCCTGTCTCAAGCTCTCCAACCCTGTTGCTGCTTCCTCAGCAACATTTCCCCCTAAATCTTTGACATTTTCTCCAACATGCTTAGGAACGGGACCACAAATAGCCAAGGGGGTGTCGTCCTCCCTAGATCCCCTTACAAAACCTCCGTCTTCCTCGCTCTCAAGAATATTTTATTTTCCTAATTTTTTACGCCTATTCGGCACTTCAACATCAACAATGAACCCAACCAACACAAACATGTTCTCAATAATAGCAGGTTCAGAACTAAACTCAAGATTTCCTTTCTCAGAACTGGATGAACTAGTTGTTTCATCCTCATTGGCTGATTTGAAAGATTCACTTGATGATTCACACTCATTCTCATGTTCAGCCTGTAGAATTTCCTCCAAGAATCTTGCACGAGAGCCAGAGGCAACAGTTTTTCTGGAAAGAACTTTCACATGACGACGATCCCTGGGGCTAGGTTAGGGTTAGGTGTGGGTTCAAGAACTGGGGGATTTTCAGGGGTTAAGGATACCTCTGGAGATTTAGAGCTATACACAGATGGAGAATTAGAATCAGACTCATAAAGTCCTCCATCGTAATCACGATTTTGTGATGAAGAAGATGAAGAGGCGGAAGGTGGTGACGACATTGTTATGAACGTTTAAGCAAAGACGAAAGGTTGATCAGTTTTGGATTGAGAGAAGTGAGATGAACTTGGTTCAACTGTTTAGTTATGAAGAGGGGAGTAATGATGACCTTTTTATAAGATGTGGTTGAGAATTTTATAATGGGCAAAGTATTTAATCAAGTGGAAGTCTAATCGATGCAGGACTGACATTGATTAGACAGTTACAAACCCCCTAAAAATTAGGCTAATTAAGTATAGATGGGACTTCTTGAAACTGGTTCAATTTGGATAAGTACTAGGAATTAGAATTGAACCAAATGTAGATAGAGTCCTGCTCATGTATGACTGTAATTAATTTAATAAGTATATGGATATGAGTACGTACCTTGTCAGTCAGATGAACCATCATGGATGAACCGAGTTCATCTTGTTAAAATCTTTAATTTGCCTCAATATACAAAGATCGAGAAACATCATTAGCACCAAGGGAATCATATTAATAAATGGCAAGAGAGTATGGCAATAAAAACATGATACTAAGAAATGATTAGTCTAGTTAAGTACCTAAGTTATGTTTTCTAGCCAAATTTTTTTTTTCAAATTTTATTTTATTTTATTTTTGTTTTTCTAATTAGGTGATCTTAATCATCCCTAATTCAATCATGTTTCTCTCAAAATGCTCCTTACTCAGTGCTTTGGTGAAGATATCTACAATTTGCTTGTCAGTAGCATAAAATTCAATTGAGATCATTCCCTTTTCATAGTTGTCCCTTAGAAAGTGGTGTCTAACATCTATGTGCTTAGTTCTCTTATGATGAACCGGGTTCTTGGTCATACTAATTACACTAGTGTTATCACAGAAAATAGGAACGCATCCCACATCTATACCAATGTCCATGAGTTGTTGCTTAATCAACAGCAACTGAGCACAGCTTGAGGCTGCAGCCACATATTCAGCCTCTGCAGAAGATAGAGCTAATGAATTTTGTTTCTTGGTGGCCCAAGACACAAGGCAGGAGCCCAAAAAGTGAGCCATGCCTTAGGTACTTTTCCTGTCAATCAAGAAACTTGCGTAATCAGCTTCAGCATATCCTATGAGGTCGAAATTACTACCTTTAGGATACCAAAGGCACAAATTATTGGTGCATTTCAGATATCTCAAAATTCTCTTCACTGCAATTAGGTGGACTTCTTTGAATTTGCCTGAAACCTAGCACACAGTCCTACACTGAACACAATATCAGGTCTACTGGCAGTGAGATATAATAGAGACCCAATCATCCCTCTGTATAACTTTTGATCAACAGATGAACCACGTTCATCCACATCCAATTTTGTAGTTGTGGCTATGGGGGTGTCTATTTCCTTTGAGTCCTCCATTTTAAACTTCTTCAGCAGTTCTTTCATATACTTCTGTTGATGATCATTGTTCCATTTGGGTTTTGCTTGATTTGCAAGCCTAAGAAGAAGTTTAGCTCACCCATTATGCTCATCTAAAACTCGCTCCCCATAAGTGTAGCAAATTCCTTACTCAGTTTTTCAACTGTTGCCCCAAATATAATATCATCCATATATATTTGCACAATCAGCAGTTCTTTACCCTTTTCCTTTAATAACAAGGTGCTGTCAATTTTGCCTCGTTTGTACCCATGTTATAATAGGAATTTTGATAGCCGCTCTTACCATGCTCTAAGTGCTTGTTTCTTGTAACAGTTCCATCCTCATCGAGCTTGTTCTTGAAGAACCACTTTGTGCTAATCACTGATTTGTCTAGTGGCCTAGGTACCATGTGCCATACTTGACTTCTTTCAAACTGATTCAGCTCCTCTTGCACGACATTTACCCAATCAGCATCTTGTAGGGCTTCACAGATGTTCGTTGGTTCAATTAAGGATAGGAAGGCATCAAACGCACACAGATTTTTCAAGGAGGCTATTGTTTTGATTCCGGATGACAAATCTGTTATGATGTTCTTAAGAGGATGAGAACTTTGATATCTGTGTTGTTTGAGCACCAATTGTTCACTTCTGGATGATTCTATGGTGTCTTGGTGTTGTGGAACAGGATCAGGGCCAAGATTCACATGTTGAGTTTCCCTGTCATGTTGCTTGGGTTAGTTGGACCTGGTCCGTCACCTGTTCCATCTTCCATGGCTGCTTCAATGTGTTCACTACTTCTCACCAATACAAGCTCCTCATCTTCTGGTTCCTGTCTCTTAGAAAGAGTGTTAGTTTCATCAAAGACAACATGCACACTCTCTTCCACACACATAGTTCTTTTATTGTACATTTTATAGGCTTTGCTATGTGATGAATATTCCAACAACACTCCCTCATCACTTCTGGGATAAAATTTACCTAGGGAATCTTCGCCATTATTGTGCACAAAGCATTTGCATCCGAAAGCCCTAAGATGGGATATGTTGGGCTTTCTCCCTTTAAGTAATTCATAAGGAGTCTTCTCTACCAGTGGCCTTGTCATACATCTATTGATTATATGGCAAGCATTGTTTATTGCTTCTGCCCAGAAGTTTTGTGGTAGTTTGCTAGAAAGAAGCATGGTTCTTGCCATGTCTTCAAGAGTTCTATTTTTCTTTCCAAAACCCCATTTTGCTCTAGGGTTCTAGGGGCAGAAAAGTTGTGATTGATACCATGTTCATCACAGAACTCAGCAAACTTTGCATTCTCAAATTCAGTACCATGGTCAAATCTTATTGATGCTAGTTGATGTCCTAACTGATTTTGAGTTTTCTTAACAAATGAGGTAAACATATCAAACGCTTCATCCTTAGATGTCAGAAATAAGGTCCAAGTGAACCCTTATTAATCATCAACTAGCCACATTACATATTTCTTACCACCTCTACTCAGAGTTCTCATTGGACCACACAGATCCAGATAAACCAGTTCCAACGTCCTAGTGGTACTGATCATTTTCTTACTTTTGAATGATGATCTTACCTGCTTCCCCCTTGCACATGCCTCACAAAATTTTTCTTCCTTGAACTTAATGTTAGGGAGTCCCACCACTAATTCCTAAGAGATTAATTTGTTAAGCTAATTTAGACTTGCGTGGCCAAGTCGTTTGTGCCAAGGAGGGGATCATTGTCCAAAACACTCAAGCAAGTGAGTTCATTTTCAGACAGTGTGGTCAAGTCTATGACATAGATATTATTAATTCTCTTTCCCTGAAAAACAATATTGTCAGTAAGCAAGTTAATCACAAAACATTTTGTGGAAGTGAAAGCAACCAGGTTACCTTTGTCACACAATTGTGACACACTGATCAGGCTGTATTTCAAGCCATCTATCAAGTACCCATGTTCGATGGAACATGTGTCATCCTTACCTACTTTGCCAACCCCTATAATTTCACCTTTCTTTCCATTTCCAAAGGAGACATTTCCTCCTTTGAGGTTTTAAAGTGAAAGGAACCGTTCCTTGTTCCCTGTCATATGCTTTGAGCAGCCACTATCCAAAAACCAAATTTGGCTGCTTCCTCTCACTTGCACCTACAGAAAGAAAATCATGGGTTAGTTTTAAGAACCCAAACTAGTTTGGGTCCTATTTCTATGAGAAAATGGATGAATTAAATGTTTTCTGGCCCAATTTGGTAGCCAATTTTTCTTTTTAACAAACCTCTCATTTTTTCTACTGGCCTGCTCTCTTGCAGTGGACTCAATTTTGAAGTGGCCAGTCTTACCACAGTGGGTGTAGATTTTATTTTCAGAAAGAGTGAGATAATTGCTTTTGGGATCCCACTTGGGCAATTGACTCCCAAAGCCAAGCCCTCTCCGGTTTCTACTGTGATTCTCTTGAAGCCATGTCAAGGCAACAGAGGATTTATTCCATTTACAAGTTCGATCTAATTAATGTTTGACTTTGCCAAGTTCTTCTTTAAGTGTTCTTATTTGTTCATCCTTGGCACACATCATATCTTTTAGTTTTCCCATATTTTCTTCCAACATGATATGAGAATGATCAACAACCTTTTTATTGGATCCTAGCTTCAGTTTTAAGTTTTTAGATTTTAGCTCTACAATCTCAGTTTCAAGTGGATAAACCTGGTTCAACAAGACATTGTTTTTCTTTTCAGATTCACTTACTCTGATTTCCAGGTTCATGCATTTTTCTTTTAGCATTGCAAATTCTTAAGAAAGTTGATCCTTCTCTTTGGTTGTTTCTTCAGAATCATCCATGAAATTAAGTAGCAACTCAGAGAGTTTTTCTTTAGATAGGAACTTTATTTTGTTGTTAAGATGGGAGATACTTACCTCTGGTTCTTCATGTGATTCCTCATCAGATTCTCAAATTCCCATGAGTGCCTGATCTTCAGTCTCACCATCTTCTGATTCTTCATCTTAACGTTTCCCCCAAGCAGCAACCATAGCTTTTGTTGTGGTTCTCTTGGGTTGGACCAGTTTCTTCTTCCTGTTCCTTCTTTCATATCTCTCCTTTTTCCATTCCAATTCCCACCGAGGGCAGTTTTTGATAAGGTGGTAAGGTTTTCCACACTTGTAGCATCCCTCGTTTGTTTGCCTTTCTGGAGCTTTAGCTTTGTTGTAATTTCCTCCTCTAGAGATGCCTTTCTTCCTCATGAGAAAGTTTCTGAATTCTTTGGTAATCATGGCCATCTCATCTTCCTCATGGTCTGCTCCCTCAGTGATCCTAAGTGCTAGACTCCTCTCCTTCTTTGGACCATCCATCTTCATTGTCTTCCTTCTTAGTTCATAGGCAGTAAGGTTTCCAATTAGCTCGTCTAATCTGAGGGTTGCAATATTTTTGGATTCCTGGATAGCAGTGATCTTGCTTTCCTAGGAAATTGGCAAAACCCTTGTCAGGATTTTTTCTACCCTATCTTCTTCAAGAATTACTCTACCAAGAGACTTATGTTCATTTGTCAAGGTTCTGAACCTTGTGTACATCTCTTGGATTGTCTCACCTTCTTTCATAGTAAAGTTTTCATACTGAGAGTATAGTAGAGTACCTCTTGATCTTTTTACCTGAGGTATTTCTTCATGGGCTACTTGCAAGGTATCCCAGATTTCTTTGGCAGCGGTGCAACTTTGGATTCTGCTATACTCATCTGGACTTAGTCCACACACTAGCCACTTTTTGGCCTTTGCATTCTTCTCACATTTCTTCAGATCCTCAGCAGTGCAGTTAGATCTAGTCTTTGGTACATCTACACCTTCAACAGTCTTCTTCATGGTAGCTAGAGGACCATTAGTGACTATGTCCTAAGGTTCATAGTCTTCTCCAATCAGGTGGTCCTTCATCCTGTTCTTCCACCAGAAGTAATTCGGGCCGTTGAAGTGTGGTGGCCTTGCAGTTGATTGACCCTCCGAGTTTCTAGGTGGTGCACTCATTTTCATCTTTTCCAAGGTGTTAGCCTTTTCAAGGATAACCTGTTCTGATACCAATTGATGTTTTACACTTCAATACCACACAAGAGGGGGTGATTTGTGTGGTGTCTAATTTTTCGAGTGTCGTCTTAGTAGAAGAACCTGGTTCTTCTTGGTGTTCCAACTTCTACTGTTGCGGAATAATAAATGCAGTAAAGTAAAAACACAGAGATTTTTACGTGGAAAACACCTGGGTCAAAAGCTGAAAAAACCACGACCTACTCCTCAGTAGGATTTTCACAAACTCTTCACTACAACTCTGAGCCAAATAACATTTACAAAATAAACTCTTTTGTAAACCTAGGACTAACTCTAATCCCTTTGTAGAAACCTAGCCTCTAGCTAATTGCGACAAGCTTTCAAGTTAACTCTAACTTGAACAATGTGTACCTATTACAATTGCTTCTAAGAAAGCTGAAAAGATATAATATTAGATCACCTACTACAACAAACTAGACTCAATAAACAAACAGATGAAACTGGTTCTTCTAGTTGGTCTGTATCCTCTGTGTCGCACAAGGATTCTTCTTGCAAAATATCTCTGGGAATTTTGCTTTTCAATTCTTGTTCTACTTCTGCCTTTGTGCGATCATTCTTCAGTAGGAATACTTCAACATTATATAGCGCCAGAAGTTGAGATGTTCTTGTTTAATTCTGATGCAACTCTTCCTTGGTGAAAGAGTTTGTATTTGACTCAATTTCCTTCCTTTGTTACTATCCTTGCTGAATTCGAACTCTAACCTCTTATCAATTTGCAACTTTTTCGCTATAGGAGACAACCTCTTAGTGCCCAGATAATTCACATAACATGTTATCTCCTACGCATGGACTCTTCGCGTGCCAATGAGTCTGTTTCACTATGATAGCCTGATGGACCTGGTTCAACTTGGTAGACATTTGTCAATCTTCAAAACCATGAAGTGACTTGGGTCAACAAAGTCAAATTTTGGTCAACCCTTACTACTTAAGCATCCAACCTTGGGACTAAGTGCCCCATTTCACTCCAAAGCTTCCTTGAAACCAAACCAACCATCCGGCAAGTCACATAATTAAAAATACACATATTTAGCTCATCAATTGGGGAAACAGGGCTAAAATACTCAAAACGGTATGAGAGACTTCGTATACCGCAGTCCAATTGAACATTGTGTATTATTTTAATTCGAAACTTATGCATTTTTTACACTTAATATTATTTAATTACTGTAATTTCATCTATTTAAACTCAATTTCATTTTTTTGTACAATTATTGGTTGTTTATTTAATTATTTATCTATTTTTGGGTATTTAACAAATAGCCAATTTATTATTTAAAATCTAGCCTAAGTTATACCCAGCCCAAACCCATCAGTAACCCATAAACGACCCATCCCAAAACCCATCAAATACCCGATCCAATCCTAAGCCAATCTGAGCCGTTGATCAGATCAGATCAACGGCCCAGATTTTAGTTACCTAAAATATCTCTAACTTAACCCCCCTTTCCGTCTCATTTCCTTCGAGACGGTTCCTCTCTCATCTCTCTATCTCTCTACAACTCTCTATAAGTCACCTGACATTCCCTCTCTGATGGACTCCAGTCATCTTCTCCGATGGATTCTCACCGGAACATTGATTCTCTATCATCTCCTGGTCATCCACTCGCCTCTCACCTGCTCAGTGATACCCTGAGTTCTTCAGACGAGCCTGGAGCGGTCCACTCACCTCCTTTGGGCCTCATTCCACTGTCCGACCAACCCCTGGCCGTTTGAGTAAGTTTAATAGTCCCTCCGGCCTAAATCTATGTCGTTCATGAGGTTTTCCCTCTTCTCTCGGTTCCACGAAATCCTAATCTTCTGTATCTTGGTTTTTTCTTTTAAGATCCGTTTTACATTTACAATATTATGAAGTTTCTCTATTGTTTTCTCCGAAAAATCTCATCTTCTTAAACAACTTCAAAACTAGGGTTCCTCGACCCATTTTCAAAACAATTCTTCTTTCGATTTAGCTACCTATACTATGTTTATACGAGTATTTTGTGATTCCTTGTTGCCTTAAATATTATGGTATCCCTATTTCCCATGAATGCTCCAAGTTTTATTTGACTGTACTATGTTTTGTTCATTAGAATTTCTAATCTCTGCTCGTATCATGTTTTCCTTGTTATTTTCTTTAGTTATTACTGAGTTCATGAGAGTCTTTAATTTCACATATTTTACCACTAGGGTTTCTGACCTCTTGCCTGTGACTTATTCGATTCATCACAGTTACTCCTATTTGAATCCTTCATTCTCTGTGGTTTCAGCTTGTAAGGGTTCCTGATTTATTATTTTTGAACCCTGGATTCCTTGTAATTCGAGACCTTATTGATTGTTTACCTAATGATTTTATACTGCCTTTCTGTGTAAAAAATCCTCGGGCTTGTGATGTTTTCCTTGAAATGATGATCTTGTGTATTCCCTCTGTAATTCTGTACCAATTTTTGAATTCTTTCCATGTTTATGTGATGCTTTCCTTAACTACATTGGATTCCCTGTAATCGTGATTGCATTCGAAATTCCTTCAATTGATTTTTAAAGCTGATACTCTTCTTTACTTTATAAATATAATGTTAGTTAAACTTTCCTTAATTATATACTATGTATTTGTCTCTTATTATGTGTCATATGATTTCCTTATCCCTAATTAAATAAAATCAGTCTTATAAGTTGATTTCCTTTCCTTACTTAGCCCTGGCTGCACCGTTTGAACTTGACTCCTTAATTGAAGGAGTCAAGTATTTTAATTGATACTAATTGGTTGTTATTTCCATAATTATGCACCCTTTACCTATGTGACTACTCGTTTTTCAAACTATATATACCCTGTCTTCTCTCTTTACACACACACTAAAAAACACACTCTTGACTGACCCTTGCACTAATATCTTGAAATCACTGATCGAACAAACACACACAGACATCTACACTCTATACTACTCTCTTGTGCTCTTTCTTTCTGTATCTCTTTGTTCTATTTGCTGCTCTCTATTCTTGCCTATTATCTGCAAGCCAAGGCTAATAGTGCTATCATTTTCCTCTCTCCTGCTTTACTCTCTCTTGACACTGGTATGTTCTAATTTAAGTTTAAAAAATCCTCAAACAATATGTTTCAATTTTGGTTAAGATTCTTGTTGTTTCTTTTGTGCTTTTACTTATGGTTCTATTACCTACCATGTAACTAGTATGTCTACTCTCTCTCTCTATGATCTCTCTTCTTCTTCTATCATATCATGACTCCATGTTTTCCTCTCTATGATTCATTATGGTCTATGTGATCTTTTACTGCCTCTTTTTGCATACCTAGCATCTCTTTATGTATGTTTCTTTATCAAATGCCTGGCTTCTAATGCACCTATAACACTCTGTATTCTCAGAAATTTATCTGTGATATATGATAAACTCTTGGCATATCATACTCTGTGAAAATCTGTAACTTTGTGCTAAGGATTAATTACTGCAAATATGCTGCTACCATTACTTGTCCCAATCCCTTTCCCCTATTTGTGTTTGCTTTCTTGAATTCTGCATACTTGCTGAGTTGTGACCATTATACTGCTTCCTTTTCAAACTAATTTTACATAAAAGATATTTATATTATTCTCTAAAGTCATGTTATTTCAAAACTCCTTTTCAAACTTAACTCTTTTTTACTACTCCTTCTGCACTTCACACTACTCTTAGACCTTTAGGATCCACCCCCTCAGTGTGAGCATTGTCTAGGGACCTTGAGTTCCCTCTGAACTTTGACACACTGAGGCAGGTAATTCTACACTGCACCTATCTTAACTTTTGCAATTGGTGGGTGCTGGAATTGGCCAGGGCCCTCACAAGGACCTTTGGGATATTTGCCGCACCCAGGCTATGTAAGCCTGTGAAGCTCGAAAGGGGTGAGGTTGGAAGATTGGGCCTGTTTGAAGGCTCTCTATAGAATAACTTCTTATTTTTCTCTTTGCAATTACTGTAATTCATTTGCTATGGTCTGTAATAATTTGTAAACAAACGAGTGGGGCTGGATAGTGAATATGGGAGGGAATTATGCATGTTTAGTGTAGTATGGGTAGAAATCATTACTTAGGCTTTATTTCCCTATGTGCACAATAGTATAATGCTTAGGACATGCATACCATACATTAAAATCATGTTTAGGTTCTTCATTTTAACATATCTATTATATTCACGCCATCTGACACCATGTTCCTAGTATAACTAAACGAGAAACAAAAAGTTGTCATAATGTATTTCCCACGCATTTTGTAAACATGACATATAGAAACCATGTCTTAAGGTGTACTTTGTGCATTAGATATCCTGCCCTTAGGATTTCTTATTTATCAGAACTTGAACGCCTAGTTAACATAATCTAACACTCCCATAAAACATGTTTAATCTACTTGAAATAATTTCATGCAAACATGTATCTATTAAAATCAGAATCCAAATGCGCATGTTCACTCTTTAAAAATAAGTAGGCAATGTATAGGACGCCTAGGCAAACCTTAGACCTAATACGTATTAAAATCAAATCAATCATGTTCTTCTAGTTATTCAGTTCCTATAAACATTTTGAACCCTGTTGTTGTCACTTTTGTTTACCTCACTGAAGTTCATTTCACTTTTATTAAAATTCCTGCTCTATTTTAACAGTCTCGAAGTTGTGCATCTATTTCCCTTTACTGATTTTCACTGATTCTTGTCCTATTATATTTTTAAACTACTGTGATTTCAAAAGATGCCTCATTCTGCTCAGAATCGTGCCATTTCGAATCCTTGCTTTGTATGTCTTTCAAGTCACTATATTTTGATACCATTTTACTACTTCTTTACTACAGTCCGTTGAAAACTGATAATTATTACTCTATGTTGAGCCACTATATTTTAGTCCCTCATCCTTTAAAATTACTTTAAACCCATGTTTTAATGACTTTCATCTATGTTTACTGAAAGCCTTAAATCACTTAATATTTCTAAGTTTTACCGCTGCCTTTAGCTACTGTATATTTTGAAATCAACTATCAGTCTTAATTAAGTTTTCTAACCCAGATTCCTACTATTTTGCTAAAATTCCTATTTTCGAACTCTTGTCCTGAGATTTTAATCGTGTTTGAGACGTGCTACTTACATGTCTATGTGTGGAGGGACCTGTGTGCCTTTCTTTGTCTTTATATGTTCCCTCATATGTGCAGTCCTACTTGTTTTGTATGTCACCTAGTATTTTGTCCTTTAAACCTAAGGGTTCGTCCTAGTTCCTGCCTTGTAGGATTAGTAGTCCTAAACACCCTCCAGGACTTATAGGATGGGACGGGTAATGGCACGCAATAAGCATTCGTGACCAACACACGCATTTTTAACAACCTTTACGGGGTGGGAAGGGTAGAACACAGATATGATGACCGATGCGTTAATACCACGTGTAGCCGCCTCTTCGAGGTGTGACATACCGAGTATTGCATTGAAGTGATCCGTATTACTTTAAACCTAGGACAGTTTCTTTTCAAATGTTCATTTTATACTTTCCCCAAAAGAATTTTAAGCTTGTTTGAAATCCCCTCTTATATGAACCTTACTTGTTACTTGTTCACCGTCCAAATTCACAAAACTTATTGGCTGGGACCCACAGTTGTGGATCTTGAGGGGTGCCTAACACCTTCCCCTTGGGATAATTTCAAGCCCTTACCCAATCTCTGGTAACGCGAACTAGTTCATGAGTTATCAACTCTAGGTGCCCTAACGCACCATAAAAATTGTTAGGTGGCGACTCTTCCTTAAACCTCTTCCTTTAAGGAGTTGTCCAAAAATGTCATAAACCCGATCTCTCCGTACCTAACCCGTGCAATAGAAAAAGGGGGCGCGACATCATGGCGACTTTGCTGGGGACCTTCCCTAGGCTTATACCATTACAATTTGCTTTGTAAATTTGGACCTTTAATTTGCATTTAAATGCTTACGCCTTTTCCTATTCCCTGTTATATGCTGTTAATTTTTTACTTTTGCAGGTATTTATTTCACCTAAACGTAACTGGCATATCTTCATGTCTTATTTGTAATCGCTTTCCATTGTAGCTTATGTATTTCCCTTCTTTACCGTTTTCCTCAACGTGAAAATACATGTTTATCTGTTTTTATGCTTATTATTACATATCATGCTCAACATTCATATTCCACTCATGCCAAACAAATCCTATAGCAACGCTTACAATGAGTGGTTGCACTATTCCAATATTATCACCCCCTAAATTCGGAAAGGCGTATTTGCAGTAAAACTAGTCGATCAGCGGTGCAGTCGACGGTTCCGTGCCTTCCCCCTTGAGTTGTCCGCTAAAGGGTACCAGTTTAAAACACCAATAGAAACCTTACTCTATTTTATGTTGCATGCATCATGGTCAAAACTAGCCAGGATAACGTGTTATCCGCACAATAGCCTTTAAGATAGCCTTGTCCAAAGTCCATATTGTTTCCCTGGAACCCAAAAGGACGCTTTCACGTTCTGTGCATTTATTTGGAGAACTTAAAATGCTCATTGCTAATTATTGATGTTAAATGATCCAGTCTGGTGGGAGTAAGGGCCTAACCTGTTTATTTTGCAGAGATGAGGCACGAGGTTCCCACATTCGGCATGGTCACCAACATCCACCCAAAACTTCTAAATTGGTGGGAAGACTTGCATTCAAGCGACAAAACAACAGTCAGAAAACACCTGGGCAACTTGCCCTCTCTTTTTGACATTCAGCCTAATAACATGATGATAGAGGTTGCCACCTTATTCTGGGATTGTGATCGATCGGTTTTTCGATTTGGGAACAATGAGATGACAGCGCTGCTAGACGAGATAAGGGGTTTAGATGGTTTGCCTTGGGAGTCTCAAGGGTTATCGATTCCTGAAAACCGAACAGGACGGGGTTTTCTCAAGATGATGGGGCTCAAGAAGAATCCAGATTTAGTTTGCTTGGAAGACTCGTACATCCCTTTTGACTATTTGTATGACAGGTATGGCCGAAGTCAGTCTTACCGCACATATCAGGAAGAGTTCTCCCTCACCTCTCTAGGACACATTCACTGCCGTGTATTCATCTTCATATTCTGTTTTTTGGGATTGATGGTCTTCCCAACAAAGAAGGGGAGAATCCCCACCAGATTGGCTATGGTTACCATGACTCTGATGGAAGGAATCGTTGGACAAGATTTCAACATTGTACCCATGATTGTTGCCGACATATACCGAGCTTTTGAGAACTGTCAACAAGGAGCGAAACATTTTGAGGGTTGCAACATGTTACTTCAGCTTTGGCTCATCGAGCATTTGCAAAGGGGTGACTACCGTCAAGACATACATAGGAGAGTTTGGGATGATCATATTGCTTTCCATCATCCAAAGCGTATGAACTATATCCCCGACATGTTTGCACAACCAGAGAATGCCAATGGATGGGTCGAGTTATTGGAAAATATGATCAAGGATCAAATCTAATGGATGTTCGAGTAGTTCCCGACCGGCGAATTCATCATTCGGGCAAGAGACACCCCGCTCCTGATATTGATTGGTCTTAGAGGGACATACGCTTACGTCCCGATTAGCGTCATGAGGCAGGCAGGGAGGAAGCAAGTCGTCCCAAGGGTCGACAAAATGAGTCATCTCAGGGCGGACTTCCAAGATGAAATCAGCCCTCACAAGTGTCAAGCTCACCAATTGTGGCACTGCAGGATCCGGTTGGAGAAGGATACTATCGAGCCTGACAGGTATCACGCTGGTTTCTCTCCTTACTATCTGGGATGGTTGGAAGTTAACTGAGGAGGAAGTATTGATCCAGGGTTCGCTCAAGGACATAGGGTCATAGACGAGAAAACCAAGGCAACAACTAGGTTTAACCAGCTACGCAAAAGGCTCCGTGACTGTGAAGAAGATCATCACAAAATCCACATAGCCAACAAAAAGTTGATCGAGGAATGGAAGGACATGGCCATCACTTCCACCCAGAGGATAGCACACTTGGAACGAGGCATAGTTGACTTGGAGGAAAAGTTCCTTAGGAGGATCGAGACTTGTCAAAAGACCGAGGGAACTGAAGTAGGAATTCTAGCCAAGACCTAGTTACTGCTGGGACTCCGCGAGATGGGAATGTTGATTATGGCAAGTAGAGGTGCCGAGTCTGGGGAAGGTCCCTCTGAGACCAAGTAGATAGGATTTGTCTTTACTTTGCTTTTGATGTAATAAGGCCATTGGCCATTAGTGACATTTTACATTTTTCGTATTTTTAGAGTCAACTTGGATTCATCTATTTTATTATCAATAAAATAAGGCATTTAGTATTTAAGTTCTCCAAATTAATTTGTCTCTAGGCCTACCTCGGGCATAAAGAGGTTCCCCAACTTAGGATGCGTTTTACATTTTCCCATTACGTGTTTAAATTACCGCAATATTATTTATAATCTTCACTAACTTCACTGCTTGTTTTTGTTATTTATTCCCCTTCCCCAAAAGTTAGTTCGTGCACTCTGGCATCAAAAACTTATTGCACTATCTCAAAGGGCCCTCCTCCTAGTCCCCCCAAAGGGAAAAGCAAGGGTAAAACTAAGATGGCAGATGCAAGCGGTACTAGAAAAGACAACGGGGATGAACAGGCTGAGATCACTGACGGTCAGGGTATTCAGGTTCTGCACGAGGGTATGTCTCCACTATAGAAGAAGCTGCTGATGTTCCAAGAGGAACTTGACCAAGTCAAGAATTTGGCCCACTTATCATTCTCCCTCAACGTTCCAGACGTTCACTTCCCAATTGCTCTGAACCCCACTTTACCACAAAACATCCCCAAACAACCCAATCACCCCAAAGATCCAGCTCCACCAGCACCACGTAACACATGTCACTACAACACTCTGCCTCTCCAGGATCAGACGAGAGACCACCTCCAGGCTTATGACAACCCCATTTATGTGGAAACCGTAGCTTATTCCACACCACATACGTATGCGTGCGACGAGAAGGACAAGCTCGTCAGGAATTTGGCCGAGGAACTCAAGAATTGACCAACCGAGTTCAGGGCCTCGAATGAGTTAAAGGGGTTGAGGGATTGAATTATGAGGATCTTTGCATACAACCCGATGTTGAACTGCCCGAGGGGTACAAACCTCCTAAGTTCAAGATGTTTGATGGTACTGGCGACCCGAGAGTCCATTTGAGGACTTACTGCGATAAATTGGTAAGTGTGGGCAAAGATGAAAGGATCCGCATGAAACTCTTCATGAGGAGTTTGAAAGGTGATGCACTATCCTGGTACATCAATCAGGATCCAAAGAAATGGATCAATTGGGTGAATATGGCTACGGACTTCATGGATAGATTCAAATTCAACACAGAGAATGCACCGGATGTGTTCTACATCCAAAACTTAAAGAAGAAACCAACAGAGACTTTTCGCGAGTATGCTACTCGCTGGAGGTCAGAAGCTGCCAAGGTCAGACCAGCCTTAGAAGAGGAACAAATGAAGAAATTCTTTGTGCGCGCTCAGGATCCTCAGTACTATGAGCGGCTAATGATGGTCTAAGGGCATAAGTTTTCTGATATCATCAAGTTGGGAGAGCGAATCGAGGAAGGCATCAAAAACGGTATGGTTACTAACTTTGAAGCGTTACAGGCTACCGATAAAGCTCTGCAATCTAGTGGTGTGTCCAAGAAAAGGGATGTAGTAGCCGTGATGGTGGCACAACAAGCCAAGTCCCCTCCCGAATACCAAAGTATACCCCGCACCTTCCTTCACTTACCAACCAGCTCCAAGTTACCAAGCACATTCACCTCAATACCAGACACCCTCACCCGCCTACCAAACTCCACCACCCACATATCAGCCTACCTCGCCCAGATACTCACAACCATCTCCGGTCTATAATGCTTACAATTCTCAACCTTCTCACTATCAATCACTACCTAATCGCCAAAACTTCCCGAGACCTTGCCCAAACTTCGACCGTCGTCCACCAAAACAGTATACTACCATAGCTGAACCCATTGGCAAATTATATGAAAAGCTTAAAGCCGCCGGTTATGTCACACCCATCACCACCATCCCTGAGAACCCATCTCAGTGGGTCAACCCAAACAAAACATGTGCTTACCACTCCGGCATGAAGGGACACACCATCGAGGAATGTTGTTCCCTGAAAGACAAGATACAAACCCTCATAGATAACAAGATCATTGTAGCCAAGGACGCTGCTCCTAATGTTCGCAATAATCCGCTGCCCAAACATAAAGGCGGTGTCCACATGACTGAGGTTGAAGATGATTGGGATCCTGAGGGATCAATTGGGCTAATTGCCGAGGGTGATCCGAAGAAGCCTGCGGTTACTCTTAATCCGATCGTGGTCCAGATGCAGCCATCTGAGGAAGTTTAGGTAAAGATGTCCATTCCACTTGAGTTTGAATCAAGACCACCCGCCAAAGCAAAGGCCCCAGGACTGATCAAAGTCGAATATGTGCGACCGCTCGAAGTTGCAATCCGGCCATCTATAACATATACTCCGGCAGGAATAAGAATGACCACACCTATTCCAGTGGCAATGTCAACAATAACACCCTTTTACTCAGATGTCATTCCGTGGGACTATACTGCTGAAGCAAGGAGGAAAGGTAAAGGCAAGTCTTAAGAAGCCATCGTTGCACAGGTTATGACAAGAACTGGCAGAGTTTATACCCCCGAACGTTTGGCCGAGTCTAGCAAACAAGCCAACACTGTCCCCCCATCATTGAAACAGGTTCAGACGATCAGTGGAGAAAGATACAAGCCAAGGAATGCTCAATCCTCGACCAGTTGAACAAAATGCAAGCTCAGATATCCATCCTCTCCCTGTTACAAAATTCCGAAACTCACAGGAGTGCTTTGCTGGGGGTGCTGAGTGAAGCATACGTGCCCGACAATATCACCAGTGGGGAAATGGCCAACATGGTGGGCTAGATACTAGAAAGTCACAAGATCACTTTCCACGAAGATGTGCTACCGCCCGAGGGGCTAGGGCATAATAGAGCACTACACATGACCGTACAATGTTAGGATCATTTCATCACAAGGATCTTAATTGATGGGGGTTCCAGTCTCAACATCTGCCCGCTGGTCACACTCAAGAGATTGGGCAAGAGTCTACATAAGATAAAGGAAGGAGAGATCAACGTAAAGGCCTTCGATGGTTCACAAAGGTCCACCATGGGAGAAATTACCTTATGCTTACAGATGGGACCAACTTGGTTCGATGTAGATTTCCAAGTGATAAATGTGCCTGCATCCTACAACTTACTATTGGGACGACCTTGCATCCACGATGTTGGGGCCGTGGAATCAACCCTACATCAAGCTGTGAAGTTTGAATGGAATCATCAAGAGGTAATCATTCATGGCGACGGTAGCAACCATATCTACGGTAGCCAGACCTTTTCGGTCATCGATGGAAAAAGGAAGTTGGGTGGAGAAATCTATCACAACATAGATCGTGTTAACGCCATTGACAAAGACAAGTGGTGGGGCAGTAAGACCAAAAACATATTGAATTGGCAAAGGTACAAGCCGGGTAAAGGGTGCGGCAAGCATATTCAAGGAATAACAAAGCCAATAACATTCAAGAAGCACGGTACTACTTTTGGTCTAGGGTACGAGTACAATTGGAGGGAGTTCAAGGACTGGTCGCCACCATGGCGCGGCCCCTACTACCCATTGGAGCAGCCAATACCCCTCATAGAGCAGACTTTCCAGCCAGCTGACATCATATATGGTATAGACGAAAAGGAAGCGCTAGCGGCGATAAGGGATTTATTTCTAGATGATGAGGATATCGACTACTGTGTCATTCTTGAAGAGGAGGGGGAGGAAGGCTCTTCCATACAAGTCGTGAGCAAGGGATCACATCTCAACAATTGGTTCGTCAGGACAACCAAAGCCCGTCGAGCCTCGGGGTAGCAAGGCTAACAAAACAAGCATTATTTACAGTTTATTTATTTATAGAATTTTCTTTCCTTTTCGCATTTTTAATTTCTACAAGAAAGAGCTCCCATGTTCAAACAATTATTCAATGTATCAAAGCATTACCAGTTTCTTTATAAATCCTATATTTACTTGCTACTGTTTTCCTCCCCATTACTTTATTTTACACAGCATTACTATTACTTATCTTGATGAACCGATGACTCTGACCTGTAACGAGGCAACGCAACAAACGGATCTCGAGTCAGACGAGGATGACGTTCCTGAGGATGTTATTAAGGAAGTCGAGAACATTGAGAATAGACCTAAATCTAATTTGGATGAGACTGAGGTCGTCAACCTGGGAAACGCAGAGACCGTCAGAGAAACACGCATCAACATTCATCTATCGCCGTCAGAAAAAGAGGAATATACAGAATTTGTAAGGGAATATGAGGACATATTATCCTGGTCATATGACGACATGACTGGCCTCAGTACATCTATTGTGTCCCACAAACTGCCAACCAATCCAACATGCCCACCAGTGAAGCAAAAGCTCAGGAAATTCAAACCAGACATGAGCTTGAAAATCAGAGAGGAGGTCACCAAACATCAACGACGGGGTTCTCCGAGTGGTCGAATATCCTACATGGTTAGCCAACATTGTGCCTGTACCAAAGAAAGATGGGAAGGTCAGAGTCTGCATCGACTACCGGGATCTTAATCGGGCTAGTCCGAAAGATGATTTCCCCTTTCCAAACATACACATCTTAATTGACAACTGTGCCAAGCACGAGCTGTTGTCCTTTGTAGATTGTTTTGCTGATTACCATCAGATTTGGATGGACGAGGAAGATGCCGAGAAAACGACATTCATTACACCGTGGGGAGTGTATTGCAACAAGATGATGACATTCGATCTAAAGAATGCAGGGACCACTTACATGAGGGCCATGACTATTATATTCCATGACATGATTCACAAAGAAATTTAGGTGTATGTGGACGACGTCATTATCAAATCAAAGAAAGTTGTTGATCACATGGAATATTTGAGAAAGTTCTTCAACAGGTTAAGAAAGTACAATCTGAAACTAAACCCTTCGAAGTGTGCGTTCGGGGTTCCTGTTGGGAAATTACTGGGTTTCATTGTCAGTTGCCGAGGAATACAACTGGATCAATAAAAGGTCAAATCCATCCAAGAATTGCCGCCACCATGGAACAAGAAGGATGTTATGAGCTTCCTAGGACGGATCAATTATATAAGCCGGTTCGTAGCCCAATCTACCGTCATTTGTGAACCAATTTTCAAAATACTAAGAAAGGATGCTGCCACCAAATGGACTGAGGATTGTCAAAAAGCCTTCGACATAATCAAAGAGTACCTCTCAACACGACCAGTCTTGGTACCCCTAGAGCCGGGTAAACCCCTATTACTCTACCTGGCCGTATTAGATGGAGCTTTCGGTTGCGTTCTCGGGCAACATGACAAAACAAGGAGGAAAGAACAAGCAATTTACTACCTCATCAAGAAGTTCACTCCGTATGAGGACCTATATTCTCTATTAGAGCGCACCTATTGTGCTTTGACTTGGGTCGCACAGAAGTTGAGGCATTATTTATGTGCGTACACAACATACCTCATATCAAGGATGGATCCGCTCAAGTACATCTTTCAGAAGCCCATGTCCACTGGCAAGCTGGCTAAATGGCAGATCCTGTTAAGTGAGTTCGACATTATTTACGTAACTCAAAAGGCGGTCAAGGGACAAGCATTAGCCGATCATCTTGCTGAAAATTCTGTGAACGGAGAATACGAACCATTGAAAACGTATTTCCCCGATGTGGAAGTGTCATTCATAGGAGAGGACATTGCAGAATCCTACGACGGTTGGAGAATGTTCTTTGATGGGGTCGCAAACTTCAAAGGCGTGGGTATTGGAGCAGTCTTAATTTCACAAACTGGTCAGCACTACCCGGTATCCGCCAAAATCAGGTTCCCCTGCACCAACAACATGGCTAATTTTGAGGCCTGCATCCTTGGGCTCAACTTGTCCATTGACATGAATGTTCAAGAATTATTAATGATTGGTGATTCCGACTTATTGATACACCAAGTCCAAGGAGAATGGGAGACCAAGAATTCCAAGATACTGCCATACCTACATCGTGTGCAGGAATTGAGAAGGAGGTTCACAAATATTGAATTCCGGCACGTTCCCATAATCTAGAATGAGTTCGCCGACGCACTGGCCACCTTGTCATCTATGATCTAGCATCCAGATAAGAACTTCATTGATCCTATCCCGGTGGGGATTCACAATCAATTGGACTACTGCACCCACATTGAAGAAGAAGCAGATGGAAAGCCTTGGTTTCATGACATTAAGGAGTACTTGGCAGAGGGAGAGTACCAAGAACTTGCAAACGTTACTCAAAAGTGCACTCTTCGAAGAATATCAAACAACTTCTTTCACAGCGGAGGAATCCTATATAGGAGGACTCCCGATCTGGGTTTACTAAGATGTGTCGAGGAAAAGGAAGCGATGAAGCTGTTGGAGGAAATACATGTCGGTACATGCGGTCCTCATATGAACGGGTTTGTTCTAGCAAAGAAGATACTTCGGGCTGGTTATTTATGGATGACCATGGAAATAGACTACATCCAGTATGTCCGCAAATGCCATCGATGTCAAATACATGGGGATATGATAAAGGTACCTCCCAGTGAGCTTAATACAACAAGTTCACCCTGGTCGTTCGCCGCTTGGAGCATGGATGTTATTGGACCAATCGAGCCTGCCGCCTCTAACGGACACAGGTTCATTCTTTTTGCCATTGACTATTTCACCAAATGGGTCGAAGTAGCATCTTACAAAGCAGTTACTAAGAAAGTGGCAGCCGACTTTGTCCGCGGCCGCATTATTTGCCGGTTTGGAGTTCCGGAGTCAATCATCACCGATAATGGTTCCAATCTCAATAGTGATTTGATAAGAGTAATGTGTGAAACCTTCAAGATCAAGCACAAGAATTCTACAACATACAGACCTCAAATGAATGGAGTCGTTGAGGCTCCCAACAAGAACATCAAGAAGATGTTGAGAAAGATGATAGAGAAGCAGAAGCAGTGGCATGAGAAGCTGTCATTCGTCTTACTGGGGTATCGCACCACGATTCGCACATCAATCGGGGAAACTCCTTACATGTTGGTATACGGTACAGAAGCCGTCATTCCTTCTGAAGTTGAAATTCCATCTTTGAGAATTATACAAGAAGCCAAGCTCAGCGACGCCGAATAGGTAAGAAGCCGCTATGAGCAATTGGCCCTCATAGACAGAAAGAGAATGAACGCGGTTTGTCATGGTCATCTATATCATAATATAATGACTAGAGCCTTCAACAAGAAAGTCAAACCAAGACGATTCACACCGGGGTTTTTTCCTCATCAAGACGAAGCAAAAGGGAAATTCTCTCCCAATTGGCAAGGCCCGTACATGGTTCACCGAGTGCTAACAGGAGGAGCACTCATACTGGCGGAAATGAATGGAGAAATTTGGCCTAAACCAATCAATTCAGATGCAGTCAAGCGCTACTATGTGTAATTGTTATGCTCTATCAATGCTGTAAATTGAACTACGCCTGACCTGATTCCCGTTTAATAGGGGATACGTAGGCAGCCCTATGGGTTCGGCCACATTTTAATAAATTTTTCATTTTCCCCCACTAATGGAAACTGGGGAAGAATTTTGAGGGGGGACCTCAAAATTCCGAAGCAAGTTCAGCCGAGCACCGCACCAGTAACAGCTAGAAGCCTTCACCTATCAAACTGGGGCAAATGTTGAGGAAGACCCTCAAATCTTCGCAGCAAGAGAGGTTGTAATGTCTCGAACCGCGTCATGATCGTTGGTTCATCCAAAGGAAATTATTTTTTTATTATATGTTATATCATATTTTTATAAAACCATGCATATTTATTTCTTAAAAACAACTTGTCTTAGCAACGCTACCCCTGTGGTAAAAACAAAGCCGTCATCATCAAGCATACAAGCCGATCCAAGCCATCAGGGATACGAACTAACCCTCCCCCCAAATGGAACTCACGATTTTTCTTTGGATGCAGGCACAAATATGGCAAAGCCCAAGACATCTCATTATCTCCACAAGACGCATGTTTCTCAAGGATGCGCTCTCGAACTCATCGCACATGCCAACACTTATTACTATCATCATTGCAAATGATACTTCATTAACAACAATCGTATCATCGCACTTTATCACCAGCTAAGAACTCTTACTGTCGCTTTATTTTCTGCATTGCATAAGGCTACATTTCTGCCTTCCGAGACTAAGCTCTGTCTCCATCAGCATTAGTCTAAGCTCTATCTCCATCTGCATTCGCATTTGCATAAGGCTACCATTCTGCCTTTCGAGACTTAGCACTGTCTCTCTGCATTTTCTCGCATCGCATAAGGCTATCGTTCTGCCTTCCGAGGTTAAGCTCTACCTCCATTTCCATTCGCATCTTTGCATAAGGCTACCATTCTGCCTTCCGAGAATAAGCTTTGTCTCCGTCTGCATGAGGTTAAACTCTACCTCCATCTGCATTCGCATCAGCATAAGGCTACTTTTCTGCCTTCTGAGGTTAAGCTCTACCTCTATCTGCATTTACTTCTTGCATAAGGCTACCTATTCTGCCTTCTGAGGTTAAGCTCTACCTCCATCTGCATTTACTTCTTGCATAAGGCTACCTATTCTGCCTTCTGAGGTTAAGCTCTACCTCCATCTGCATTTACTTCTTGCATAAGGCTACCTATTCTGCCTTCTGAGGTTAAGCTCTACCTCCATCTGCATTTACTTCTTGCATAAGGCTACCTATTTTTCCTTCCGAGGTTAAGCGCTACCTCCCCCCGCATTTTATTTCCTGCATTGCATAAGGCTATTATTCCGCCTTCTGAGGTTCTACGCTACCTCTCTCCGCATCTTATTTCACTACGCTAAGCTCCTTTCTACCTTTTCAAAGCACTCACGTTATTTATTTTATGCCTTCTTTCGGGCTAAGCTCTGCCCTCTTTCTGTTCGCAAATCGCAAGACTAAGCTCTATCTTGCAAACATCATACTACTGCAATCTTCATGGGCTGAAATATCGCCAACTTGTCAAAAGGCGTCATCGTTCGGAGGCACAATCCTCATGGCTCGAGAACATCATTTCATAACCTGCGGATCTCTTCTTCAACTTGCATATCATTATTCAAAGGCATCATTGTTCAGAGGCACCATCCTCATGGCCCGAGAATATCATTTCATAGCATGTGAATCCCGCGCTGAGCGAGTCATGGCCTAGGACATCATGGTCTAAGGACATCATCTTAATGGTCCAAAGACAACATTCATAGTCCGACGGGAAGTTGTATCATATTTATATTATGCAGAATATACGTTGTTCTCTATCTGTAGGTAACCCGCCCAGAACAGCCAACCAGGCAGGAGCCGACCGCTCCAGTTCTTCGACGTCCCCCGTAAGAACTTCCTACTCTTACCGTACCATGCACCTTGCGTCAATTCTTATGAAACATCACCGGTATATTTCGCCGATGATTCCGGAACTACATACGGCCTGATTCCTGTAAAACCAGGGATATGTAGGCAGCTCAGAAACTAGGGTGCGGCCAAATTCTATCCCTCAGTTTCATCTCGGTCAAATTGGCCATCATATCCTTACTCGATAACTCTTTCATCCTTCCCGGGTAAAGAGAGGCAGTTGTGGATACCCAATTTTTCCTCAAATTATTTTCTAACTTGTATATAAGCCTTCAAAATCACTCTTTGCAATAAGGAGCATTTTTCCTAATTTTTCCATATTTTTATCTATATTGTTTCCCTATTTATTTAATATTGTATATTTTTATAATTCATAAATTGTGCTCTAAAATAATTTCAAAATATTTTCCAATTCAGTATGTCATTTATAATCACTTTTTACTTATTAAAATCCAATTATTTCACGAATTAGTCAGTTGGGTCTTATTTAATTTCAACTACAATAATTTTGCAATTATAGCCCAATTGAACATTGTGTATTATTTTAATTCGAAACTTATGATTTTTTACACTTAATATTATTTAATTACTATAATTTCATCTATTTAAACTCAATTTCATTTTCTTGTACAATTATTGGTTGTTTATTTAATTATTTTTCTATATTCGGGTATTTAACAAATAGCCAATTTGTTATTTAAAGTCTAGCCTAAGTTATACCCAGCCCAAACCCATCTGTAACCCATAAACGACCCAGCCCAAAACCCATCAAATACCTGACCCAATCCCAAGCCAATCTGAGCCGTTGATCAGATTAGATCAACGACCCAGATTTTAGTTACCTAAAATATCTCTAACTTAACCTCCTCCTTTTCGTCTCATTTCCTTCGAGACGGTTCCTCTCTCATCTCTCTATCTCTCTACAACTCTCTACAAGTCACCTGACTTTCCCTCTCCGATGGACTCCAGTAATCTTCTCCGGTGGATTCTCACCGGAACTTTGATTCTCTATCATCTCCTGGTCATCCACTGGCCTCTCACCTGCTCAGTGATACCCTGAGTTCTTCAGAAGAGCCTGGAGCAGTCCCTCACCTCCTTTGGGCCTCTTGCCAGTGTCCGGCCAACCCCCAGTCGTTTGAGTAAGTTTAGCAGTCCCTCTGGCCTAAATCTATGCCGTTCATGAGGGTTTTTTTTCTTCTCTAGGTTCCACGAAACCCTTATCTTCTGTATCTTGGTTTTTTCTTTTAAGATCCGTTTTACATTTACAATATTATGAAGTTTCTCTATTGTTTTCTCCGGAAAATATCATCTTTTGAAACAACTTCAAAACTAGGGTTCCTCGACCCATTTTCAAAACAGCTCTTCTTTTGATTTAGCTACCTATACTATGTTTATACGCGTATTTTGTTGCCTTGAATATTATGGTATCCCTGTTTCCCATGAGTGCTCCAAGTTTTCTTTAACTGTACTATGTTTGTTCATTAGAATTTCTAATCTCTGCTCGTATCATGTTTTCATTGTTATTTTCTTTAGTTATTACTGCGTTCATGAGAGTCCTTAATTTCACATGTTTTACCACTAGGGTTTCTAACCTCTTGCCTGTGACTTATTCAATTCAACACTGTTGCTCCTATTTGAATCCTTGATTCTCTGTGGTTTCACCTTGTTAGGGTTCGTGATTTATTATTTTTTAACCCTGGATTCCTTGGAATTCAAGACCTTATTTATTGTTTACCTATTAATTTTATACTGCCTTTCTGTGTAAAAAATCCCCGGGCTTGTAATGTTTTCCTTGAATAGATGATCTTGTGTATTCCCTCTGTAATTCTGTACCAATTTTTGAATTATTTCCATGTCTATGTGATGCTTTCCTAAACTACATTGGATTCCCTGTAATTGTTATTGCATTCAAGATATCTTCAATTGATTTTTAAAGTTGATACTCTTCTTTACTTTATAAATATAATGTTAGTTCAATTTTCCTTAATTATATACTGTGTATTTGGCTTTTATTATGTGTCATATGATTTCCTTATCCCTAATTAAATAACATCTGTCTTATAAGTTGATTTTCTTTCCTTAGCCCTGGCTGCACCGTTTGAACTTGACTCCTTAATTGAAGGAGTCCAGTATTTTAATTGATACTAATTGGTTGTTATTTCCATAATTATGCACCATTTACCTATGTGACTACTCATTTTTCAAACTACATATACCCTGTCTTCTCTCTTTACACACACACTCAAAAACACACTCTTGACTGACACTTGCACTAATATCTTGAAATCACTGATCACACAAACACACACAGACATCTACACTCTATACTACTCTCTTGTTCTCTTTCTTTCTGTATCTCTTTGCTCTATTTGATGCTCTCTATTCTTGCCTATTATCTGCAAGCCAAGGCTAATAGTGCTATCATTTTGCTCTCTCCTGCTTTACTCTCTCTCTTGACACTGGTATGTTCTAATTTAAGTTTAAAAAATCCTCAAACAATATGTTTCAATTTTGGTTAAGATTCTTGTTGTTTCTTTTGTGCTTTTACTTATGGTTCTATTGCCTACCATGTAACTAGTATGTCTACTCTCTCTCTATGATCTCTCTTCTTCTTCTAGCCTATCATGACTCCATGTTTTCCTCTCTATGATTCATTATGGTCTATGTGATCTTTTACTGCCTCTTTCTTCATACCTAGCATCTCTTTATGTATGTTTCTTTATCAAATGCCTGGCTTCTAATGCATCTATAACACTCTGTATTCTCAGAAATTTATCTGTGATATATGATAAACTCTTGGCATATCATACTCTGTGAAAATCTGTAACTTTGTGCTAAGGATTAATTACTGCAAAGATGCTGCTACCATTACTTGTCCCAATCCCTTTCCCCAATTTGTGTTTGCTCTCTTGAATTCTGCATACTTGTTGAGTTGTGACCATTCTACTGCTTCCTTTTCAAACTAATTTTAAATAAAATATCTTTATATTATTCTCTAAAGTCATGTTATTTAAAAACTCCTTTTCAAACTTAACTCTTTTTTACTACTCCTTCCTGCACTTCACACTACTCTTAGACCTTTAGGATCCACCCCCTCAGTGTGAGCATTGCCTAGGGACCTTGAGTTCCCTCTGAACTTTGACACACTGAGGGAGGTAATTCTATACTGCACCTATCTCAACTTTGGCAATTGGTGGGTGCTGGTATTGGCTAGGGCCCTCACAAGGACCTTTGGGAGCTTTGCCGCACCCAGACTATGTAAGGCTGTGAAGATCGAAAGGGGTGAGGCTGGAAGATTGGGCCTGTTTGAAGGCTCTCTATAGAATAACTTCTTATTTTTCTCTTTGCAATTACTGTAATTCATTTGCTATGGTCTGTAATAATTTGTAAACAAACGAGTGGGGCTGGATAGTGAATATGGGAGGGAATTATGCATGTTTAGTGTAGTATGGGTAGAAATCATGACTTAGGCTTCATTTCCCTATGTGCGCAATAGTATCATGCTTAGGACATGCATACCATACATTAAAATCATGTTTAGGTTCTTCATTTTAACATATCTATTACATTCATGCCATCTGACACCATGTTCCTAGTATAACTAAACGAGTAACAAAAAGCTGTCATAATGTATTGCCCACGCATTTTGTAAGCATGATATATAGAAACCATGTCTTAAGGTGATACTTTGTGCATTAGATATCCTGCCCTTAGGATTTCTTATTTATCAGAACTTGAACGTCTAGCTAACATAATCTAACACTCCCATAAAACATGTTTAATATACTTGAAATAATTTCCTGCAAACATGTATCTATTAAAATCAGAATCCAAATGTGCATGTTCACTCTTTAAAAATAAGTAGGAAATGTATACGACGCCTAGGCAAACCTTAGGCCTAATACGTTTTAAAATCAAATCAATCATGTTCTTCTAGTTTAATAAGTTCCTTTAAACATTTTGAACCCTGTTGTTCCTAATTTTGTTTACCTCACTGAAGTTCATTTCACTTTTATTAAAATTCCTGCTCTATTTTAACAGTCTCGAAGTTGTGCATCTATTTCCTTTTACTGATTTTCACTGATTCTTGTCCTATTATAATTTCAAACTACTGGGATTTCAAAAGATGCCACATTCTGCTCAGAATCGTGCCATTTCGAATCCTTGTTTTGTATGTCTTTCAAGTCACTATAATTTGATACCATTTTACTACTTCTTTACTTTAGTCCTTTGAAAATTGATAATTATTACTCTATGTTGAGCCACTGTATTTTAGTCCCTCATCCTTTAAAATTACTTCAAACCCATGCTTTAACGACTTTCATCTATGTTTACTGAAAGCTTTAAATCACTGCATATTTCTAAGTTTTACCGCTGCCTTTAGCTACTGTATATTATGAAATCAACTATCAGTCTTAATTAAAGTTTCTGTCTTCATTAAGTTTTCTAACCCAGATTCTTACTATTTTGCTAAAATTCCTATTTTCGAACTCTTGTCCTGAGACTTTAATTGTGTTTGAGACGTGCTACTTATATGTCTATGTGTGGAGGGACCTGTGAGCCTTTCTTTGTCTTTATATGATCCCTCATATGTGCAGTCCTACTTGTTTTGTATGTCGCTTAGTATTTTGTCCTTTAAACCTAAGGGTTCGGCCTAGTTCCTGCCTTGTAGGATTAGTAGTCCTAAAAACCCTCCAGGACTTATAGGATGGGACGGGTAATGGCACACAATAAGCATTCGTGACCAACACACGCATTTTTAACAACCTTTACGGGGTGGGAAGGGTAGAATATGGATATGATGACTGGTGCGCTAATACCACGTGTAGCCGCCTCTTCGAGGTGTGACATACCGGGTATTGCATTTAAGTGATTCGTATTACTTTAAACCTAGGACAGTTTCTTTTCAAATGTTCATTTTATACTTTCCCCAAAAGAATTTTAAGCTTGTTTGAAATCCCCTCTTATATGAACCTTACTTGTTACTTGTTCACCGTCCAAATTCACAAAACTTATTGGTTGGGACCCACATTTGTGGATCTCAAGGGGTTCCTAACACCTTCCCCTTGGAATAATTTCAAGCCCTTACCCAATCTCTGGTAACGCGAACTAGTTCATGAGTTATCAACTCTAGGTGCCCTAACACACCATAAAAATCGTTAGGTGGCGACTCTTCCTTAAACCTCTTCCTTTAAAGAGTTTTCCAAAAATGTCATAAACCCGATCTCTCTGTACCTAACCCGTGCGATAGAAAAAGGGGGCGCGACACCATGAAGGCAAACAATCTCCCGAACATAAATGCGAGCCAACTGCTCTGATGAGTAGGTAGTCATAGCTGGAATAAAATATAAAGACTTAGTCAGCCTGTCCACAATGACCCACACTGCATCAAATCTCCTCAAGGTTCGTGGAAGCCCAACCACAAAATCCATAGTGATACACTCTCACTTTCACTCTGTAATATCAAGACTTTGAAACAAACCATCAGATCTTTGATGCTCATACTTCACCTGCTGACAGTTAAAACACCGATCAACATACTCAACAATATCCTTCTTCATCCTCCGCCACCAATAGTGTTGCCTCAAATCATGGTACATCTTTTCGTCCCCCGAATGAATTGAATACTGCAAACTATGGTCCTCCTCAAGAACCAACTATCGCAACCCATCCATATCTCGAACACAGATCTGACTCTGTAGCCTCAATACTCCATCATCACCAATAATAACCTCATTTGCATCATCGTGCTGCATCGTGTCCCTTAGCACAAGCAAGTGGGGATCATCATATCGACGCACCTTGAAGCACTCAAACAAGGACGACAGTGATACAACACAAGAAAGAATCATTCTAGGCTTTGAAATATCCAACCTCACAAATAGATTGTACAAAGCATGAAAATCAAATTCTAGCGGTCTCCCCCCTCCCCTCCCCC
>ML254619.1:0-12844 GCA_005239495.1 Nicotiana undulata | reverse complement strand
TTCATGCACCTGATGCACAGCGTATTTCGGCCTCATCTTGATACATTCGTCATTGTGTTCATTAACTAAATTTTGGTATATTCTCGGTCCCAGGAGGACCACGAGCAGCACTTGAGGACCGTGCTTCAGACCTTGAGAGAGAAGAAGTTATATGCCAAATTCTCTAAGTGTGAATTTTGGCTTGATTCTGTGGCATTCTTAGGCCATATAGTATCTTCGGATGGGATCAAGGTAGATCCGAAGAAGGTGGAGGCAGTGCAGAGTTGACCCAGGCCGTCTTCAGCTACCGAGATCCGCAGTTTCCTCAGTTTGGCTGGTTATTATCGCANTATTGTGATGCTTCGAGGATCAGTTTGGGAGCGGTGTTGATGCAGGACGGTAGGGTGATTGCCTACGCGTCCAGACAAATGAAGGTACATGAGAAAAATTACCCGGTTCATGATCTTGAGTTGGCAGCGATTGTTCACGCCCTGAAGATATGGCGTCATTATATATACGGTGTTCCCTGTGAGATATATACGTATCACCGGAGTTTACAACACATATTCAGGCAGAAGGATCCCAATTTGCGTCAGCGCAGGTGGTTGGAGCTACTCAAGGATTATGACATCACCATACTATACCATCCGGGGAAGGCCAATGTGGTGGCCGATGCCCTGAGTCGCCGGGCGGAGAGTTTGGGTAGTTTGGCATATCTTCATGCAGCCGAGAGGCCCTTAGCTTTGGATGTTCAGTCCTTAGCCAACCAGTTCGTGAGGTTGGACATTTTTTAGCCTCACCGGGTTTTCGCTTGTGTTGTTGCTCGATCTTCTCTTTATGACCGCATTCGAGAGTGCCAGTATGATGATCCCGACCTTCGAGCTCTTCGGGATAGAGTTCAGCGGGATGGTGTTAGAGATATGACCATAGATGATGATGGTGTGTTGAGACTGCAGGGCCGTATTTGTGTGCCTGACGTAGATGGACTGCGGAGGTTGATCCTTGAGGAGGCCCATAGCTCGCGGTACTCCATTCATCCCGGCACCGCGAAGATGTACCAGGATCTGAGACAGCACTACTGGTGGCGGAGGATGAAAAGGTATATAGTGGAGTTCGTAGCCAGATGCCTCAATTGTGAGCATCAGAGACCGGGAGGATTACTTCAGCAGATGAGGCTTCTAGAGTGGAAGCGGGAGCGGATTATCATGGATTTTGTGGTCGGACTTCCTCAGACTCTGAGGAAGTATGATGCTATTTGGGTGATTGTGGATCGGCTGACCAAGTCAGCTCATTTCATTCCGGTATTGACTACTTATTCTTCGGAGAGATTGGCTCAGATCTACATGAGGGAGATAGTCCGGTTGCATGGGGTGCCGGTATCTATTATTTCAGACTGAGGTCCTCAGTTCACCTCGCACTTTTGGAGAGCCTTGCATAGTGAGTTGGGTACCCAGATCGATATCAGTACAACATTCCACCCTCAGACGGACGGACAGTCCGAGCGCACCATTCAGATTTTGGAGGATATGCTCCGTGCGTGTGTGATTGATTTTAAAGGATCATGGGATCAGTACTTACCTCTTGCAGAGTTTGCTTACAATAACAGCTATCAGTCCAGCATTCAGATGGCGCCGTTTGAGGCTTTATATGGTAGGCGGTGCAGGTCTCCAGTTGGATGGTTCGAGCCGGGCGAGGCCCGATTGTTGGGTACGGATTTGGTTCAGGATGCCTTGGACAAGGTGAAGGTGATTCAGGATAGACTTCGCACAGCCCAATCCAGACAGAAGAGTTATGCGGACCGGAGAGTTCGTGATTTATCATTCATGGCTGGTGATCGGGTTTTGCTTCGGGTATCGCCGATGAAGGGCGTCATGAGATTTGGAAAGAAGGGTAAGCTGAGTCCGAGGTTCATCGGCCCTTTTGAGATATTGCAGCGGGTTGGGGAGGTTGCTTATGAGTTGGCCTTGCCTCCCAACCTAGCAGGTGTTCATCCGGTATTCCACGTGTCCATGCTCCGAAAATATCATGGTGACCCGACTCATGTGTTGGATTTCAGCTCAGTCCAGTTAGACAAGGATCTATCATATGTTGAGGAGCCTGTGGCCATTTTGGACAGGCAGGTTAGAAACCTCAAATCGAAAGATATTGCTTCAGTCAAGGTGCAGTGGAGAGGTCATCCGGTCGAGGAGGCGACTTGGGAGACCGAGCAGGATATGCGGAGTCAGTACCCTCACCTATTCACAGCTTCAGGTATGTTTCTATACTCGTTCGAGGACGAACGATTTTCTTAAGAGGGGGAGAATGTAACGACCTGGCCGGTCGTTTTGGAGAGTTAGCGCCCCGATCACCTGATAATTGTCCCTCCCATGTCTTACTAGGTTAATGGAATGAGTCGGAGCGTTGATTGATGAAAATTGGAGTGTTTTTGGACATATAGTCCTTTAAGGTGAGCTTTAACCTTAGGAATTGTGCCGGAGCGGGAGCTGTGTAAAGACGGATCCGAAATGGAAATCTGTCGACTCCGTTAGCTCCGTTGAGTGATTTCGGGGTTGGGAGCGTGTTCGAAATGTGTTTTTGAGGCCAGACGTAGATTTAGGCTTGAATTGGCGAAAGTTAGAATTTCGGCGATTTCGGCCGATAGGTGAGATTTTGATATCGGACACGGAATAGAATTCCGAAAGCGACACAGGTGCGGAATGTCATTTGTGACCTGTGTGCAAAATTTGAGGTCATTCGGACGAGTTTAGATGTGGTTCGTCGTCGGAGGTGAATTCTTGAAAATTCTTAAGTTCTTAGGCTTGAATCTATGCTTATTTGATGATTTTGATGTTATGGAGCGTGTTTTTAAGGCTCGACCAGGTTCGAATAAGGTATTTGGACTAGTTGGTGGTTTTGGTTGAGGTCCCGGGGGCCTCGGGTGTGTTTCGGGTGTTCAAACGGACACTTCAAGGCCAAAAGCCTTAGCTGTTATTGCTGGTTTTTCTACAGCAGTCAAGTATTCACTGCGATCGCATAAATGGAGCTGCGATCGCATAGTGTTAGATGAGAGGGTCAGGAGAATGCTCTACGCGATCGCATAGTTGTGCTATGTTGGCCTCCGCGATCGCATATGAAGGGTCGCGATCGCATAGTGTTGCAGGGCTAGAGGAAAAATCTAGAGGTTACTCTCCGCGATCGCATGATACACTTTGCGATCGCATAATGCTAATGCCAGAAGGTCCGCGATCGCAGGCACATGTACGCGATCGCACTGAAGGTTTTGAGGCACGTGGAATTTTACTCACCGCGATCGCGACTGAGACTCCGCGATCGCATAGCATAAAACACCTGGGTAGATTATTTAACCCCATTTCGAAGCTTAAACCTTATTTCACCATTTTTGAGTTGTGGGAGCTCGGGGGAGACGATTTTTGAGAGGATTTTCAGCTGGATAATCGAGGTAAGTGATTTTCTACCACCATAGGTTAATTTCCATGTTCCAAATCTTAAATTCCACCCTTAAATTCATGATTTTTTAATTAAAATTGGGGAAAATGGAAGAAACTCCTTAGACCAAATTTTGGGGGTTTTGATATGGTAATTGATCTCCGATTTGAGAGATTTTCATATGGTTAGACTCGTGAGCGAACAAGGGTTCAGAAAATTTAAATTTTTCCCGATTCCGAGACCTGGGCCCGAGGGGCGTTTTGGTCAAATTTCCTAATTTCGCGTATTAGCTTCGAATTATTAGTTACTTTCATTTATTGAAATGATATTTACAATATGCAATCGAATTGAATAGATTTGGGCCACCCGGAGTTGGATACTCGTGGAAAGAGAGTGATTAGCGGTTGATTTGCACAGTTGAGGTAAGTGGCTTGCCTAACTCTGTGTTAGGGAATTTCCTTTAGATATTTTGACTGGTTTTTACGATAAAAACCCCGTGTACCTGAGGTGACGAGCGCGTGCATGGGACATTTTCACGGAAATTCCATAGTTCTTTCTATAACCTGCCTAAATTTCGATTATATTATTACTATTTAGCTGAATAACAATTTAAAATCTTATCACAAGCACTGATTTTACTTGATTTTTCTCTCGTTACTACTGTTTGAACACAGTTTAAGTACTTTACCCGTATTTACTAATGATTTTTCCCAAACCATGAAACTTCGCTTTATCCGACACATATATATATATTCTTGCAATGCATATTTAAATTGGGACTGCGGACCGAGATCCGGGAGCTTTCCCCCTGTACTGCATCTCATATTTAAATTGGGACTACGGACCGAGATCCGGGAGCTTTCCCCATGTACTGCATTGCATATTTAAATTAGGACTACAGACCGAGATCTGGGAGCTTTCCCCATGTACTGCATTGCATATTTTAATTGGGACTACGGACCGAGATCCAGGAGCTTTCCCCTTGTACTGCATCTCATATTTTAATTGGGACTACGGACCGAGATCCGGGAGCTTTGCCCCTGTACTGCATTGCATATTTTAATTGGGACTACGGACTGAGATCCGGGAGCTTTCCCCCTGTATTGCATTGCACGATTATCACCTGAGTTAGATGCTGTGCCGAACAGGAGATTCATTACTCTTTCTTATGATCCTTACTTTGAATTGCCGTTAATTATTACTGTCTACTTAACTGTTAACTATATCTGCCTTATTTTGAATTGCAACCTCAGTAGAGCCTCAACCTGACCTCGTCACTACTTGACTGGGGTTAGGCTTGGCACTTACTGGGTACCAAATATGGAGTACTCACGCTTTTCTGCGCATGTTTTTCCCATGTGCAGATCCAGGCCCTAGCACGCGGTATCTCAGCTAGCCAGCAGCAGCAGTACCAGGAGACTCGAGGTATAATCTGCAGCGTCCGCAGATCTCCGAGTCCCCTTTCTATCTTGAAGTTGTAGTACTTGTAGATGAAACTATACAGTCTTCTCTTTTCCAGTTCTGTATATAGAGCATTAGAGTAGCTTGTGATGTATGGTGATATTCCGGGTTCTGGGTATAGTAACTGTTTATGCCAAGAGGCGTCGACTTTATTATGATTTCTTTCGCTTACTGTTATTTTACCTGTTTTACCTAAATTTTGCTTAAGGTATAGGCTTACCTAGTGGTCTAGACTAGGTGCCGTCACGAGACCCAGTCGGAGGGAGAATGGGGTCGTGACACTTTCCAAATCTCATTACGCCCTTCATAGGCGACACTCGAAGGAACACCTGGTCTCCTACCATGAAAGCCAAATCTCGAACTCTACGATCTGCATAACTCTTTTGCCTAGACTGAGCTGTACGAAGCCTATCCTGAATAATCTTCACCTTGTCCAAGGCATCCTGGACTAACTCAGAACCCAATAACCTAGCCTCTCCGGGCTAAAACCATCCGACTGGAGACCGACATCGCCTACCATACAACGCCTCATACGGAGCCATCTGAATGCTCGACTGGTAACTGTTGTTTTAGGCAAACTCTGCCAAAAGCAAGAACTGATCCCATAAAACACCAAAATCAATGACACAAGCTCACAACATATCCTCCAAAATCTTAATAGTACGCTCGGACTGTCTGTCCGTCTGAGGATGAAATGCTGTGCTCAACTCGATATGAGTGTCCAACTCTCTCTGAAATACTCTCCAGAAATGGGAGGTGAACTGAGTACCTCGGTCTGATATAATAGATAAGGGCACGCCATGCAATTTGAATATCTCTCTCATGTAGATCTTTGCCAACTTCTCCCCTGAATATGAAACTGACACATGAATGAAATGTGCTGACTTGGTCAGCCTATCCACAACAACCCACATTGCATCCACCATCCTCTGAGTCCGTGGAAGCCCAACTACAAAATCCATCGTGATATGCTCCCACTTCCACTCGGGAAGCTGAATCTTCTGCATCAATCCACCAGGTCTCTGGTGCTCATACTTAACCTGCTGACAATTCAAGCACCGAGCTACATAAGCCACAATATCCTTCTTCATCCTACGCCACCAATAATGCTGCCGCAAGTTATGGTACATCTTCGCGGCACCCGGATGAATGGAATACCGGGAACTATGGGCCTCCTGTATTATTAACTCGCGAATGCCATCAACATCGGGTACACAAATACGACCCTACATCCTCAAAACTCCCTCAGCATCAACTGTGACCTGCTTGGCACCTCCGTGCCGAACTGTATCTTTGAGAGCACATAAATAACGATCGTCATACTGCCTGGCACGAAGACGATCATACAAGAAAGAACGGGAGACGGTATGGGCCAAAACACTGCTACCCTCAGAAACCTCTAATCTCACAAATCGATTAGCTAAAGCCTGAACATCTAAAGCCAAAGGTCGCTCTACAACTGATAAATAGGCAAGACTACCCATGCTGACTGACTTCCGGCTCAAAGCATCGGCCACCACATTGGCCTTCCCCGGATGGTAGAGAATAGTAATGTCATAATCCTTCAGCAACTCTAACCACCTCCTCTGCCTCATATTTAACTTCTTTTGCTTAAACAAGTATTGAAAACTCTTGTGATCAGTGAATACCTCACACGGTACCCCATACAAATAGTGCCTCCAAATCTTCAAGGCATGAACAATAGCTGCAAGCTCCAAATCATGGACTGGATAGTTCTTCTCATGAATCTTCAACTGACGAGAAGCATAGGCTATAACCTTGCCCTCCTGCATCAATACCGCACCCAGCCCAACCCGCGGAGCATCACAATACACGGTGTACGAACCTGAACCTGTGGGCAATACCAACACTGGTGTTGTGGTCAATGCTGTCTTGAGCTTCTGAAAGCTCGCTTCACACTCCTCGGACCATCTGAACTGAACACTCTTCTCAGTCAACTTGGTCATAGGGGCTGCTATAGATGAAAACCCCTCCACGAACCGGCGATAATAGCCTACGAGGCCCAAGAAACTCCGAATCTCGGTGGCTGAAGTGGGCCTAGGCTAATCTCTATCTGCTGAAACTTTCTTCGGATCCACCTGAATGCCCTCTGCCGATACAACGTGGCCCAAGAATGCCACGGAACTCAACCATAACTCACACTTAGAAAACTCGGCATACAACTGCCGATCTCTCAGAGTCTGGAGAACAATCCGAAGATGTTGCTCATGCTCCTCTCGACTACGAGAATATATCAAGATATCATCTATAAACACGATCACAAATGAGTCAAAATAAGGCCTGAATACCCGATTCATCAACTCCATAAAAGCAGCGAGGGCATTAGTCAACTTAAACGACATGACCAAAAACTCATAATGCCCATAACGAGTGCGAAAAGCCGTCTTAGGCACATCAGACGCCCTGATCCTCAACTGTTGGTAACCAAATCTCAAGTATATCTTAGAGAATACCGTATCACCTTGAAACTGATCAAATAAGTCATCAATCCTCAACAAAGGATACTTGTCCTTAATAGTAACCTTATTCAACTGTCGGTAGTCAATACACATGCTCATTGAGCCATCCTTCTTCTTGACGAACAATACTTGAGCGCCCCAAGGAGAAACACTAGGCCTGATGAATCCTTTATCCAACAAATCTTGTAATTGTTTCTTTAATTCCTTCAACTCTGGTGGAGCCATACGATACGGGGGAATAGAGATGGGCTGAGTGCCCTCAGCTAACTCAATAAAAAAATGAATATCCCTGTCGGGTGGCATACCCGGCAGGTCAGCAGGGAATACCTCTGGAAACTCACGAACCACGGGCACAGACTCTATAGAAGGGACCTCAGCACTAGAATCACGAACATAGGCCAAATAGGCCAAGCAACCCTTCTCGACCATGCACCGAACCTTCATATAAGAAACAACTCTACCAGAAGTATAACTAGGAGTCCCTCTCCACTCTAAACGAGGTACTCCTGACAAGGCTAAGGTCACTGTCTTGGCATGACAATCCAAGATAGCACGATAGGGGGATAACCAATTCATCCTCACAATAACATCAAAGTGAACCATATCAAGAAGCAAAAGATCAACCTGAGTCTCCAGACCACCAATAACTACTACAAAGCACGGTAGACTCGATCTACCACTATAGAATCACCCACCGGTGTAGACACATGTACAACAACACTCAAAGAATCACGGGGCATACTCAAATAAGGGGCAAAATATGAAGACACATAGAAGAATGTAGAACCCAGATCAAATAACTCCGAAGCCTCTAGGCTGCAAACTGAAACCGTACCTGTAATAACTGCGTCAGAAGCCTCAGCATCAGGACGAGCAGGAAAAGCATAACACCGGGGTTGAGCCCCTCCAATCTGAACATCCCTGGGTCTACCTGCTGCAACTTGGCCTCTACCCCTCGCGGCCTATGCTCCACCTCTATGAACCTGACCACCACCTCTGGCACCTCGACCACCACCCCTAGCTGACTGAGGGGGTAAGGGTGCACCTGGTGCGGGAACCAAGGCACGGGAACCCTGATATTGTGGTCCACTCAAAGCTCGGGGGAAATATCTAGCAATGTGCCCCGGGATACCACAACTATAACAAGATCTCTGCGGCTGTGGCTGATGACTCGGGAACTGGCCCTAACGACCCTGATAACCACCCTGGTAACTCTGAAGTGGCTGTGCACTGAAAGATGCTGGTGGTGCACTAACATGAGCTGGAGGTGCACGGGGAGATACCTGAAGTGCTGACTGAAAAGGTCGGGGTGGATGACCCCTACTGAAAGAATCCCTGCCTCCAGGTGAGGCTCTACTGANCTGGTCTCGTACTGAGTAACAGACATAGATCCCTGCTGGAGGCGCTCAAACTGCCTCCTAAGATCCTCTCGCTGAGTAATGGAAGGAACTTCCCCAAAAATACCTCTGTGAACTGAGCCCAAGTCAAGGGTGTAGACCCAGCTGGTCTGGCAAAGCAGTAGTCCCTCCACCAAGTGTTGGTTGCGCCAGATAGTCGAAAAGTAGCGAAGTTAACTACATTGGACTCCACTATACCCATGTTCCGAAAAACCTCGTGACAGCTGTCCAAATAATCCTGTGGATCCTCTAACGGTGCACCAGTAAAAGTAGTAGTAAATAACTTGGTGAATCTGTCCAGTCTCCATAGAGCATCTGCCGACATAGCTTCACCCTCGGCTGCCGGTGCCACAATACCTGGCTGACCTACTCTAGCTGTCTGAGGTGCTGGAGTCTGAAACTGAGTGGCAACCTGCTCTGGGGTATGAATAACAGGAGTCTGGGTCCCTCTCCCAGCCTGAGATCCAGCTGGTGCAGTAGGAAGAACACCGGCCTGAGCCACACTCTCCATAAGTCCTACCAGACGGACAAGAGCGTCCTGAAGCACTAGGGTAACTATGAACCCCTCTGGGACCTGCGCTGGTCCAACTGGGACTGCCGGAACTAGGATCTCCTCGTCAGACTCGACCTGAGGGTCCTCCACTAGGGTTGCTGCTCAAGGCTGAGCCCTACCCCGGCCTCGGCCTCTAGCACGGCCTCGTCCTCAACCTCGACCCCTCGTATGAGCAGTAGCAAGAGTGTCGGGCTGCTGAGCGGAACCAAGGGAAGCACGCGTCCTCTCCATCTGCGAGAGAGTAGAATGGAAACTCAATCAGTACTCAGAATTCATATCGCACGACAGAGATGAAGAAATGTGGAGTTATCCTAACTTTGCAGCCTCTGGGGGATAAGTACAGACGTCTCCATACCGATCCCTCAGACTCTACCATGGTTGTTCGTGAGTTGTGAGACCTAAGCAATCTAGAGCTCTGATACCAACTTGTCACGACCCGAAATCCCACCCTTCAGGACGTGACTGCGCCTAACATTGAACACGCTAGACAAGCCAACGTGCATAGATAATCTAACTTTTATAACCCAATTCGGCAGTAGCAAAGAAAATACCTTTAAAAATCTTAACAGAAATAACGAAGTACTTCAGAATTTAACAGCGGAAATGTAACAGAAATTCGAAAATGCAAAGTGAAAAAGTAAGATACATAACGTCGCATAAGCCCAAAACCGGGGTGTCACATCTCACGAACTATCTAAACAAAGTGCTAAATACAGAGTCTGAAAAGAAATACATAATTGTCTTTGGAGCTACAGAAGAAATAAGACAATAGGAGAACTAATGAACAGGAGAGACTCCAAGGTCCACGAACGCCAGCTATATAGCTTGAAGCTCTGGGTGGACTGAAGGTGACTCCCCCAATGCGGTCCACTGGGTCCGGATGCGGGGTCTGCGCAACATTAAGAAGTGTAGTGTAGCATCAATACAACCTACCCCATGTACTGAGTAAGTGCCGAGCCTAACCTCGACTGAAAGAGTGACGAGGCTAGACTTGACAATAACGATAACATGTCCTATTCTACAGCAAGTAACAGGGATAATACAAGGAAAGAGATAAGCAGACAAGTAAGGGCTACGGGAGCAGTAAAAGGGGAACAAGTGAAATGAAGCAGTTAAATAGACATATAGAAGTAGATAAGGGAGGAAATTTAACACGATAGCTAGCGAAACAAGTATAAATATCAGAAATGTAAATAATGGCACGATATCACCCTTCGCGCTTTTACTCTCTTCCTCACAATGCGATGTATAATGTGAAATAGTAATAATCATGGCACGGCATCACCCTTCGTGCTTTTACTCTCTTCCTCACAACGCAATGTACAATGTCAGGCAATATAAATCATGGCACGACATTAACCTTCGTGCTTATAATCAATGTAAATCATGACACGACATTAACCTTCGTGCTTATAATCAATGTGAATCATGGCACGACATCACCCTTACTGCTTTACACTCTTCCTCACTATGCAATGTAATCAAATATCATGGCACGGCATCACCCTTCATACTTTACACTCTTCCTCACCAAACAATGACAGATATAATTGCAAGAATTACAACATAGTGGAAATATACAGTTCAAATCACCCGCCAAGGGAAAAACATCAATTAATAACTCAATAAATGCCCGGCAAGGGTCTTATCTATAAACAATCACCTCAATTGTATACTTTACACTTGGATTCTCAATCGTATCAACACTTCTTAAGCTCAACAGTCAATAGTGTCAACCAGAATAAATTACCAAGTAGAGACAATCTCATAATATGATAAACATGGAAGAAATACTACAATTTCTATCAAAATTGACTCACGGGCATGCTTGACATACATTGCATAGGTACTCGTCTCCTCACCTATGCAATGAACATGATATTCGCTTAGCACATAGCAAATAATACATATTCCCTCACCAAAGTTAGGCAAGACACTTACCTCCGGTCCAAAGTATAGCAATCAACCCTCTAAGACCGCCTTTCCTTTATAATCCGACTCCGAAACAACGATATCTAGGCATAATTAATTCAATAATATCAATAAAGACTCAATAACACAATCCCATAGCCTAGATATGCAATTCCTAGCATTCTTCCAAAAATACCAAAATTCGACCCCGGGCCCGCTTGGTCCAAATACGAGGCTCAGACCAATACCCGATCACCCATACCCCCACGAATTAGAATATACAATTTGTTTTGAAATCCGACCTCAAATTGAGGTTGAATTATCCAAAATTACCAAAACCTAACTCTACCCAAAACCCCTAATTTTTACTTTTTATTTAGGATTTTAGGCCTAGATTCTAGTGTTTAGTTGATGAAAGTAAGAGAAAATGATGTTGAGAACACTTACCTATGGAGCTATGGAGGTTGGAGGGCTTGAATTTCGTCTATGGAGGTTTGGGGAAGAAGGAGGAAATGAGAAAAGGGTGAAATCCTGTAATAGGTCTGTTTTAGACTTTTAAAAATGACTGGAGGAAATAATGAAGAGCGTTCGCAGTCCCAGCCCCGCGTTCGCACAGAATCACCAGCTGAACCCTATGCATTCGCGAGCAAGTAGCTGCGTTCGCACAGGGTTAGACTACCCGGTCCCCCAGTTCCTCACCAACACAGTGCGTTCGCACCACCCCCACCCGCGTTCGCACTGTTGGCCAACCTCACCCCCTCCGCGATCGCAACCCACTGGGTGCGTTCGCACTACACTGCCTCGACCCCCTCCCCAGCTACCTTGTGCGTTCGCATGAATTGGAATGCTTTCGCACAGTTCATTTTTCCCCTACACCAGTACCAGCACTTTAACACCAGATTTTTAGCCTAGATGCCACCCTGACGCCTATCCAAAACTCATCCGAGCCCTCGAGGCTCAAAACCAAAAATACACACGACTCCCAAATCATCCTACAGACTTGTTCAAGCTTTTAAATCATCAAAATATCATCAAAAACAAGGAATTAAACTTCAAAACTCTTAGAATTTTCTTAAAACTTCATAAGGCTTAATTATTCCGATTTTTATCCGAAACCCGTCATTTCAAGTCCGTTTTACACCAAATTTCACAGATAACTCACATAATATATAATAAACCTGTTCTGGGCTCCGGAACCATAATACGGGCCCGGTAACACGGATTTGACATAATTATTCATTTTTAAAATCCTTTATTATTTTCAGAAAACAATTTTCTTTAAAAATTCATTTCTCGGGCTTGGGACCTCGGAATTCGATTCCAGGTATACGCCCAAGTCCCATATTTTCCTACGGACCCTCCGGAACAGTGAAATCACGGGTCTGGGTCCGTTTACCAAAAATGTTGACCAAGTCAACTTTATTCATTTAATTGTTACAAAAATTCCATTTTCATCAGATTTTCACATAGAAGCTTCCCGGCTACATGCCCGGGCTGTGCACGCATATCGAGGTGAGATTAACGGAGGCTTTCGGAGCCTCGAAACATAGATTTAGATTAATTTACTTAGGATAACCTTTTGGGTCATCACAATCTCCACCTCTAAAACAAACGTTCGTGCTCGAACGGACATAGAA
>ML254618.1:1221-48742 GCA_005239495.1 Nicotiana undulata | reverse complement strand
TGAAAGATATTGTGATGAGAATTGATTATGGCCCGAGGGGCAGTTTTATGAAGATTTTTACTGAGTTTTCAAACTATGATTTACTTCGTTTTCAAACTAGTTTTACTGAGAAATTTTATTGAGATATACTGATAATTCACTTGTTTTCAAGGGATTTCTGAAAACTGATTTCGAACTTATGATTGATGAATGTTACATGGTGACTTGGTGTTTTACTGGTTTTGTGGAATTATGTATCTGTTCTGTATTTTTATATTACTCAGACTGTGATTTATATTCATTACTACTGAGTTGGCATACTCATAAAGACTCCATGTGCCTCTGTGCACAGATCCAGGTACTAGCTCGCTGCAGTAGCTGACGCAGGTTCGATAACAGCATTTACGGGATCTTCAAGGTAGCTGTCCAGCGTCCACAGCTTCTCCATTTCCCTTCCTTATTTAATATTAGCATTTGATTCAGAGACATATATTATAGTTTTAGCAGAGTTAGATTTATTTATTCTTAGATACTCATGACTTTTACTCCAGTTCTTGGGAGGCTGTTTATGCTAATATGGGAACGCTAAGACATTAGTTTCATTATTTATATTATGGTTGCATGCTTATTATTAGTTGTGAACTGTTATAATTGAATAAACGCGTAGTAAGGTGATGGTTGGCTAGCCTAGTTCCACGATAGGCGCCATCACGGCCTGTTAGGATTTGGGGTCGTGACAACAAAAGACCATTCCAACCTATCGAATGCGTTTTCTAGGTCTAATTTGATGATTATGCCGAAGTTGGTTGTTTATTTATCGATTAAGGTTGTGCATGATTTCTTGAATTATGATAGTGTTATCACTAGATATTCTGTTCTTAATAAAACTAGATTGCATGGGGATAATGAGGTTTGGTATAAATGGTTTTAACCTATTGGCTATCATTTTTTTGATAACTTTGTACACGGTGTTACAAAGGCCAATTGGTCTAAAAAATTTGAGATTGTTAGCACTGGTAAATTTAGGGATGAGGCAGATGAGAGTATCATTGGTTCCACTAGGCAATATTTGGGAATTAAAAATATTGTGACAATAGTTTGAAAAGGAATTTTTTACTATGTGTCAATATTTTTGTTAAAAGAACGGGTGGATACCATCCGGTCTAGGTGCTTTAAAAGGTTTGAAAGAAAAAAGGGCCTTAGATATTTCTATATTGGTGAGAGAGTTATCAAGGTTGTTGAAGTTAATATTGCTACCACTGGAAGACGCATCATTAGCATTAGGATTTAATGAGCTTAGATTAGTACTGGAGAAAGCTTTCATAAAAAAGACAAGGTGTGATCAAGAATTTGATTGGAGTCAGATGCCAACTACCATCATCATTTCTGAAGTGAGTAATGTCATTGCGACGTTTTCACCTTCGTTAAGCCAGTTAATTCTAGATCTTAATTTCCAAAAATCATGCTCCATGTGAAGGATATTGTTATATTCTAATTGGAGATTTGATTCCAGCTTTTGTAAGAAGTTACTGTGTTTGGTAATGAGGAGAGCATTGTATTCCATTTAATCTAGCTAGGATTTTTTTTCCTTTTTAAAAAAAAATATCCCCAAATGTGTTGTTTTTTCACTGGATAACAACCTCTTTGAAGTTAGTTTGCGCGCTTATTAGATAAGAATTTGTCCAACATTGTTTAATAATGTTGATAAAATCTGGGTGCCTACACCAAATTATTTCTGGACGGAAGGGTTTCTCACTATGATTAATATTTCTAGATCTTAGGTTAATTAAAAGGGGGTTATGGTCCGAGTGAGTCTTAGGAAAGTGGATAACAACTACCTTAGGGAATAAGGAGACCCATTTTTTATTCACAAAGATTCTGTCAAGTCGTTCCATAATTAAGCCCTTGGATTTTTTCCTATGGTTAGACCAAGTCTATTTACAACCCTTATATCCTAAATCCATGAGATTACAATGGTTCACACTATTCCAAATAGAGTTACTACGATTACGGTTTATAGGGTTGCTACCAAATTATCATTTGAGCTTAGGATATCATTGAAATCACCCCCAAGTAACCAAGGACCAGTGTAATTTCTGCTAATATTTTCTATATTATTCCACATGTCACAACTTTTAGACAATTTAGTACTAGAATAGATGGATGAAAAAAGCCAAGTAGTATGAAAGGGGAGTACCTCAATTGTGTCATGGATCTCTTGGTTGTTTCTAACAAAGTCATGCACCTTAACCACACTAGCATCCCAAAGGACAACAATGCCACCGGACTAACCATCACTAGGTATTACAATCATTTGTGAGAATTCAAAGTCACTAAGGAGAGACATATAACCGTCCATCCTAGTTTCAAGCAAAGTAACCATGCAAGGATGATGTGTATCTAGCATTTCCCGAAAATTAACTCTAAAATTTTCATTGTTTCCACCACGAATGTTCCAAATGATGAAATTGGTAGGCCTAAACATTGATGCTAGACTGTTTGTTGGCCCATTCTCCCTCTGGGCAGGTGGCATTGGGTTCCTTCTCATAGATGGGACTAGAATCATGGCATGGTTTCCTACTGTTGGATCCTTGGGAACCTCACATCCATTGAAAACTTGTAAAGAGTTGGGGGACAACTTAGGACATGTCTCTTCTCCCTTTAGTCCCTGAACAAGTAGATCATTACTTCGTTGAGCCTTTAAAATTCTAGGACTGGACCTGACCCCAGTAGGTTTATTTACCCTTCCTCCTCCTTGTGGTTGTCTTATGGTTCTTGTGCATTGGGAGATACTGGAGCTTGGTAGATGACTGGAGGGTTTTGTGGTGGGATAATAGGGTTTAGAGGGTGAGCTAGGATTGCTGGGGTGGTTGCATGCATGTTGGGGTTGTTCACTGTTTTGTTGGGCACTGATCAAGGAATGAATATAGGATTCATGTTGGTTATTTCCCCCGGAGGGAAGAATGGTAGGTTCACTGGAATTTGCTAGGATTGGATTGGGTTGAAGTGATTTGGAAGATTCCATTGGCTCCTCATTTATTGAGCATGGTTCAATGTCATTGAGGGTGTTAAGGGATGTAGGATATTGTTCATCCATACATGGTTTAGATAGTTGTTCATGGCCATGTTCATTCCTTCCGACACAAGTTGTGCTAGAAAGTGGGAGGTTTGGAGGATTATGATTGTCTCCTGGACATTGAGCACCAAGCTAAACGTTATGGCATGGCCCATGAGTGTTGTTCTACCCATGACAATGGTTGATGGTCCTGGGGTAGAAGAGGTTGGATAAAGAATAGTTGATTGTTGCCTTGTGGTGGGTTTTATGGTAGGGGTGGGTTTGACATGTTTAGAGCTCTTTGATGACTCAAAATTTGCACAAGGTTGTACGTTTTTCTGTGAGATGTTGGAATTCTCGGCATAGTTTGAGTGAGTAAGAGATGTTATATTAAGGGGGAAAGAACGAGTGTCTAGGTTTGATAGAGTCGAAGTAGGCTTGTGGTTAATGATTGAATCTTTAGGTTGGATATTTTAGTTGCTTGTGGCAGTGGAATTAAGAAGATTTAGAGAAGATTTTGTATCTTTTACGTGGTTAATGTCGATGGACATTTGGCCATTGAAAAGGTTTTGCATAACCACTTGTTCGTTTTTTAGATGGTGATTAATTTTGGCCATGCAGAGAGAGTGATCAGATTTAGTGAGTGATTTGTTATAGGTGGTGCCTTGATCGATATTAGGGTGAGTGGTGGGATTATCATTAGCTTCTATTATGTTATCATTAGTAGTTATAGTGGCATAATTTGAAAGCATGCCATTCGATTGGTAGAGAATTGTGTCTGCCAAATGGCCTTCGTGTTGGTGAGCATTTGCCACGTCAATTTTCATGTCATTAGGGCCATTATTATCAAGGTTAATTATATTAACCATATTGTGGTTGGGCGGAGAGACCAAGGGAGTAATTAATTTTATTAGAAAAGTTATTTTTTGTAAAGTTAATATTATTAAAAAACTTTAAGCGCCCAGTTGTATTCATGTTTAATTTACTATCAGATTTTTGTTCAACAAAATGCACAATATTAGGGAGGGATTTAGGATTACCTGCGTTGAACACTATTGGTTTAGTAGCCTTACCAGTCATGGGAATTGGCTCCTTAAGCTTTTGGTTGAATATCTTTTTCTTGGGGAAAACTTTTGTTTGCCATGTATCCTCCTTGGGCAGTTGACAGTCAGTATTCAAATTGCCTTCCATCTTCTTTAGTTGGCTACTGGGATTGTCTTCTTCCGGATTGGCCAAAAGACTCCTTGATTTAGTGTATTTGCATGTGGCAATTGAATGCCCTAACCTGCCGCAGTTTTTGCATAGACATTTGTCCACTTCATATAGGATTTCTTGTTTGTGTTGGACAATTAATATGGATGGTGCCACTGGGATTTCCAAATTTAGTTCAATACACAATCAAGCATACCGCCCCCTAAGAGTAGATGATGTGCATGCATCTATTTTCAATAGTTCACCAATTTTGTTACCAACTTTTTCTAATACTTCTACATCATAAACTTATGTTGGTAATTGTGGTAATCTTATCTAAATGGAAGCTTGGGTTATTTTTTTCTTTGAAGCAATAAAATTTGGCACCCATTTTTGGACTGATAGGAAATGACCTAGGATGAACCAATGGCCATTACGAAGAACTTTAAGCATACTTGCCTTAGTGTTGAATTTAGTAATATAGTAGTCTGATCCAAGGTCAATCAATGGAAAATTCTCCTTTAACTTCCATAGGTCTTGAATTTTCCTTTTGAGAAGTTGGTGTTGTATCCTTATGCCTTGAAGTTTGATAATTGTAGAGTACCTCCAAGGGGCATAAATTCTTTGTAAATCTTCCAATGAGAGGTGAATTAGATGTTCACAATCATTGTTGAGGCTTGGATCATCTGCCACATTTGGGTATTGGTCTTGTGGATGCATCATATCGTCAATGACCATATTAATTTGGCCATCATGAATTCCTTCTAGTAATTTTTCTTTGAAATTTGTTACTGGAGGGGAGGGATTAGTGGTGGGGTATAGTTTATTGTTGGTAGAGTCAGGTGGTTTGGGAGGAACAAAGGTGGAGGTCTTTGGTGAATGCATGATGAAGTTTTGAGATAGAGAGACTAGGTGGAGGCCTTTGGTGATTATGAGATAGTTAATACATGTAATGACTTATATCATAATTCAATATAACTAGAGATACGATAAAATACCTGAAAAGATATTAACACCCATTCTTCTTCTTCTTCTCTAACTCTTCAAAAATATACTCGACAGCCTGAAGCAAAGCTAACAACTTATTCCTGTATTCATCATTTTCCTCTGGCCACAACAACGAATTTTAGCTTGCTAAATAGAAAACTAAAGCCAGTTGTTTAATCGAAAATTTCACAAGAAAAGAGCTTTTATTCTTGCTGTAGTAGATGATTTCATTACCTTTGACAACCCAGCTAAAATTTCACTCATTCAAATTTCAAAGCATTGTATTAAAAAGCTTCAGAGAGAGAGAGCACAGTGTCATCAACAATGCCCAAGGAATAATGGTAAGGATTTTTTTACAATTTAGAACCAAACAGATTATACATATACCAATTTTAATGTCACAAACCAAACTCTTAACAAAAAATAATCATTGTATTACAATCTCTGCATAACTAGTTAATTCCTACTAAGTAATCCCTGCATAAATTGTTCCAAAACCAACTCCCGCTAAGGTATTGGAACCCGCCTGTTTACCCTAGAAACGGATAACAATTGAATTTATATGTGGCTTTAAGGATACATGATATCACTTGCCACAAACTTGGAAAATATGTAAATTGATATTGAAAATTTACTGTAAAGAAAAATAAAGCACACCAAATAAGATGTGTAACTTTGACCCTCGAGACAGGTTACCCTTGAACTAAAGGAATGAGCAAGATGAGATATTAAATAACAAAGTATTGAGAGCTTAAATAATAGTATATTGCTTTGAATTGTGTGAATTTGATCCTTTTACAAATGATTAGGCCCCCTTTATATAGTAGAGGAGTCTTACTTATGGTATAATTCTCAATACAATAAGATATCCCATGATTGGATAATTAACCGGCTTCAACTTGATACCTGGCGAGATTTGCGCCTTGATTCTTGCCCGATCACAGATATTTCGGCTTACCGTTACTAGATTAGGTAAACCTCCTTCGATCTCGCTCGATCTTCGTTCTGCTTGGTCTCGATCTTGGTTGATCTCGTCCCTAACCGGTCTCTGAATTAAGGGTTCAGAAATCTAACTTCGTACGGAGGCTCGATATAAAACAAGGTCGAACCGTAGCCTATCATGATCTAACCCCGATTAGTCATAAAAAGAGCAGGACCGTTCTGACCGTATACACATAGGACCCTCGTTTCTCAGAAATAAGATGATGAGAAATGACATGAATTCCCAAAATTCATCTCTACGATTGATGACGCCAATGACAAGCTCGGTCGTGACGTAAGCGAAAAAATGTCTCGTCGGTCCAGATACCAAGGCATTTCAACCTTCTCTCATTCAAACTTTTCCAATCAACCCCTTCCCTATTCTTGCTTTCAAAGAATCCTTACTTCATAATTTATATATCCAAATCCCTTGAACTCTAATCAAACCCTTAGTCTCATATTTATTTTTTCATAAATGGCCAAAACTTCTAACATTGTGCCGCAAAAAGAAGCTGCTTCTAAATCGCGTCCCACAAGCAATGCAGCCGCGGCGCAGCCTCAACTTGAGGAATTCATTCTGACTGGGTGTCCGACCGTCACCGACTTTAAGATTGAAAAGACCCCCTCAATGCCGGGAAGGTGTGAGCTGATGTCGAGATATATGTGCACCATTACTAAGGACTTCCCCGATAAGGTCAAGGAGGAATGCAACTGGGAGAATAAAGATGTGATTGTTCCCTCTCCTAAAGAATCGATCACCACCTACGTAGAAGGGTATCTAAGTGTTTAAACTTACCCCTTTATGTTATCCCTTTGGATCCCATAATTGTAGCCTTCTTCAAAAGATACGACGTCACCCTAGGCCAGATCCATCTGTCGTTCTAGAGAATCGTCGTCCTTCTCCGTTTCTTCAAGAGCAAGATCGAGGGATGCTCCTTCACCCTCGACCATATCATGTGCCTTTAAAATCCCCGACTCTATCGAGGGGGACTGATTAAGCTCGCCTGTCGGGCCAGCAGTGCCCTATTTTCCAGTATCGACGAGTCTTGCAATCGAGGCTGGATAGGAAGATTCGTCTGAATAAAGACATCAGACCTGATCCCTGCTGAAGACATGTCGTTCCCAGAGAGGTGGAACATGAATCGTAAGTGCCTTTACCTTGGATGCTTGTCTTGTCGTTTTCACTTCCTTTTATTACTCCTCACATCTGTGTTGGTGTTTTAGTTATGGCCTATGCCAGATTCGGTCCAAAAATTGAAGCGATGGGTTGAAGGCCTAGTGTCTTAGAGGCCTTAGTCCTAGCTTGCTTGGATGGAGCTATCAAAGGATCGATGGAAGGCCAGCAACCATGGTAAGTTTCTGTTTTGAATTGTTTGTTGTTTCAACCTTTTCTCAAACTAACCTATCTCCCTCTCTTTTAGAGGTCTCGAGAAGGATGTTGTGATGAGACTCCCTTCCGCTGATGAAGAAATCCTTCCCCAACCATTAGCTCCAAAGTCGGACAAGGAGAGGAAGAGAAAAAGGTCCCTGAGTCGCCTGGGCTCGAAAAAATAAAGACCAGCAAGGAAACCTCGCAAGCCCAAGGTGGACGCTGGTGCCATAAACTAGACTCAATTAGCCGATTAAGGGATAAGTCCGAAGATTAGGAAGAAGAAGATGACAACTCCAAGATAGTGGCTCGTGCGTGGGCTACCGCTTCGGTACAAAAGTCCTCCGAACTGGATGCAGTCGATGAGGTTCGACCGAGGTCCCTGGATCGTAAAGAACAAAGGTCGCCCTGTCCCAGCTAAGACGGGGGAGACAAAGTCTAGAGGAAAGGCTCCCCAACCAATGGAAGAGGTCCCTGGGGCCGAGCTCGGGGTGGTTGACATTTCAGAATCCCCCTAGATTTCGGACACCATGATTTAAGAGGCCAGCAAGCTGGATAGTCACCGGCTCGATCTGCAAGGTTTCTTCGATGGGCTCAAAGTTGCTACCTCTGAGGACATTACCGGAGTTGGTGACTTACTAGTGCCAAAGAAAATACCGTCACCGCGTGCCACTGGATCTTCATCGAGCTCGAGGTTGGTGGACCAATTCCCGACTCCGAGCGTTAATCTAGGATGTAAACTGCATCTGTCCCGGAGGATGCCTGAGTCTTCTCCGCCCATGTCGGGGTTTCCAACTATCTGAGGGTCTTGGTAATCGAAGAGGACCAAGTTGTGATGAACGTCGTGGGGACCGCCTGCTTGTTCAATGAGGCTCAACATGCTCTAAATCTGGTAATCTTCGAGAATCTCTTTCTTACTTCTTTTATACATAGAATTGTAGACTACTCTTAACACATTCTTCCTTATTTGCAAGCTTCGGTGTTGCATAATAAAGCTTTCCTCAGAGTTTGAGAGGAGAATAAGGTCGAGATTTGAGGCCTTACTTAAAAAAGCGACACTTATAGGCTCCTTAGTGAAAGACTCCAGGCCGATTTGGTTGCAGCTCGGGACGAGCACACTGACATAGCCGAATAGGTATTTCGAATGCTTTGTGATAGTGAAGATGAGTTAGAGATAACGACTAATGACCCGATTTTGCAAATCCGAAAGAGTCTTGAGAATATCAGACAGCTCGACAAGCAGGTGGAGGAGATATGGGCCGAGGTCAAGGCATTCAAGAGAAGCATAGATACCCTGGTCGCGATGAAAGAGATTGTCCAAGAACAGTTTGATTCGGCCAAGACGTAGCTTTGATATGCAAAAGAGAAAGACTCGATGCAGACCGAGAAGATCAAAGAGCTCCAATCTCAGCTGGAATCGGCCGCCAACAGCTTGAGGAGGCTAAGTGTGAGGTGGTCGTGGCCGACATTAAAGTTGATGAAACTGTGGCCCAATTCAAAATCGACGTCGAGGCCTTCAAGACCAAGGCTAGGATCATGACAGATCATGGAAAGTGGAAAGCTCAGAGGGAAGCCCTTGAGGATGCCGAGGTCGATATGCCCGAGAAGAAGAAAATCGGGCTCGGAAGTTGGCCTTCCCCGAAAATGACTCCGATAGCCTCTGTGTACTTGAAGATGGAGAAAATCCTAAGGACGGAGATGTTTCTTTCGATGGGGACCAAGCCTCTTAGTACTTGGTATGTTTTTGTTCTTTTTTTTTTTGTACTTTTTTGTGGTCATTTTGGGCCGTTGTAAAATTGTATGTACTTGGCCATTTGGCCTTTGTAAAGAAGATTATTATGAATACAAGGCTTTTATTTTCCCTTTCGGCCCTTTAGTCTTTACTTATTTTTGCTTTATAATTTATAATCACAAAGAAAAATATTGATGGACGAAGCACTTATTAGGTGAAGATGGAAGACATACTTCCATAAACTGTTGAACGAGGAGGGAGTTAGACGCGTTGTGCTGGGTGAGTTGGAGCTCTTCGAGAGTTAGCATGATTTTGGATACTTTAGGTGGATTACGGTAGAGGAGGTGGAAGGGGAGATGCATAATATATGCAGTAGAGCGACGGGGCCAGATGAAATCTCGGTGGAATTTTGGAAGAGCGCGGGGCGAGAAGGTTTGGAGTGGCTCACTGGGTTGTTTAATGTTATTTTTAAGACAAAGAAGATGCCCGAATAATGGAGGTGGAGTACGATGGTTCCGATTTAAAAGAACAAAGGTGATATAAATAATTGCAATAATTATGAGGGTATCAAGTTGTTGAGTCACACTATGTAGGTTTGGGAGAGGGTGGTTGGGCAAGGGTGAAGAGGTGCATGTCTATTTGCGAGAATCAGTTTGGATTCATGCCGGGGTGTTAGACTACGGAAGAGATTCATCTGGTAAGGATATTAGTGGAGCAGTACAGGGAGAGGAAAAGAGATTTGCATATGGTGTTTATTGACCTTGAGAAAGCATACGATAAAGTCCCGAGGGAGGTCCTGTGGAGGTGCTTGGAGGTTAGCAGCATTCCGGTAGCATACATTAGGGTGATTAAAGATATGTATGATGATGCTAAGACTCAGGTGAGGACTGTGGGTGGTGACTCGGAGCATTTCCCTGTGATGATGGGGTTGCACCAGGGATCGGCTCTTAGCCCATTTTATTTTCCTTGGATATAGATGTACTGTCGCAACACATCCAAGGGGATGTGCCTTGGTGAATGCTATTTTCTGATGATATAGTGTTGATTGACGAGACGCAAAGCGGAGTTAATGCGAGGTTGGAGGTTTGGAGATACACCTTGGAGTATAAAGGTTTCAAACTGAGTAGAACCAAGACAGAATACTTGAAGTGCAAAATTTAGTGACAGGACCCATGATGCAGACGTAGAGGTTAATCTTGATGGTCAAGTTATCTCCAAGAGAGCGAGTTTTAAGTGTCTTGGGTCTGTTATCCAGGGTAACGGGGAGATTGATGAAGATTTCGCACATTGCATCGGAGCGGGATGGATGAAGTGGAGGCTCACTTCCAGTGTTTTATGTGATAAGAATATGCCGCCAAGACTTAAGGGTAAGTTTTATAGAGTGGTTGTTTGACCGGCTATGCTATATGGGGCTGAGTGTTGGCGAGTCAAGAACTCCCACGTGTAGAAGATGAAAGTAGCAGAGATGAGGATGTTGAGATGGATGTGTGGGTGTACCAGGAGATATAGGATTACGAATGAATCTATTCGGGACAGAGTGGGAGTAGCCTCTATGGAGGACAAGATGCGGGAGTCGAGGCTGAGATGGTTCGGACATGTTAAGAGAAGAAGCATTGATGCTCTTGTCAGGAGGTGTGAGAGGTTGGTCATGGAGAGTTGAGAAGAGGTCGAGCTAGGCCTAAGGAGTACTGGGGAGAGGTAATTAGACAGGACATGGCGCTGCTTCAACTCACTGAGTACATGACCCTTAATAGGAGGGTGTGGAGATCGAGGTTTAAGGTAGAAGGTTAGTGGTAGTTTTTAGTTGTTCACTGATAGTCTTAGTAGAATGCATGTCCCTTCATATTCTTAGACTTTTATTACATTATGTGGTTTTGTTCGCGTCAGGTATTGCATTCCTTGTTGCCCTTTTTCTTTTCTATTCCTTCTTTCTTCCTTCCTTGATTTCCTCTTCTTCTTATTACCTTTCCTAAGACGAGGGTCTATTGGAAACAACCTCTCTACCTGCATTAGGTAGGGGTAAGGTCTTCGTACAGAGTACCCTCCCCAGACCCCACATGTTGGGATCATACTGGGTTTCTTGTTGTTGTTGTTGTTGTAATTTATAATCACAAAGGTTAAAATGCCTTAGCATGAGATAATAAGGTAGTGATCGAGGATCCGAACAACCTTTGCATTTGTTAGAGTTTGTGGGGTTCGATATTATCGAAGCTTTTCTTGAAGATTTATTTAATTTGTGACTTTGCTGAGGGTATCCTTTATAGAACCGGTTATGAAAGAATTTTAAGGCATATTTCGTTACGAAATTCGGACGTCTCCGAACCGTGTTAAATTGGTCATAACCTTTTAGTTTGGGGATCTGCCCATTGGGATCATTTTCCCATTTTGTTCGGGCTTTCCCTAGATTATAGTCCCCGAGTGGGGTGGTCATGGCCTTTAGGGACCAGGGAGCTGCCTATTATGTCTTTTGTCCCCGAGGTCCGATAATTCGGGTTGTTTGAGCTGAATGGTAGTCCCCTAGTGAGGGAGAAATCATTCGCTTTTTGGTTAAGTATTGCCCTTAGGCTCGTTATAGTATGAAGCTCTTCAAGAGATGTAAAGAGGAAAAAATTTAAACACCAGATGTTTGCAAGGAAAGTACTTCTCTTTATTCTTGATCACAATAGTCATACATGAGTACATGTTTAAGTCAAGGCTCGATCAATCTATGTGGGCACACTTCGTTCTAACCGTTTGGCCTTTATAATAAATCTTATCTATCGAGACCCTCCTTTTATGAAGTAGCTTCCTTGATATTCGAAGATAATTTATATCCGAGGGTAGCCCCCCACACCCCAATATTCGAGGTTGATTGCAAAGGAGCCTCGGATACTGTTGAATTTATATTTGATGTCGATTTGTAATCGAACTTCATTCTAGGTTAGCACGATTCATATTTGCCTCATTAAAACCCTCTCGGAAAAGCCCATTTGGGACAAAAGCGGTCTAAGAAAAAAAGAGTGCAACACGTGCNGTTGCCCCCCCCCCCCCCCCCTCCCCAGTATTCGAGGTTGATTGCAAAAGAACCTCGGATATTGTTGAATTGTTCTTCGATGTCGATTCTTACTTGGGCTTGATTCTAAGTTAGCAAGATTCATTGTTGACTCGTTAAAAACCTCGCCAAAAAAACCATGTGGGACAAAACCGGTCTAAGGGAAAAAGAGAGCAACGCGTTCTTTCAGACCTAGAGACTTTGTTTCATCTGCCGAAAAATCAACCATCGATTCTTGTTGACCAGCTACAAGTGTTAGTCTAAAACAAAAATGAAAATAGAAAGGGGGCGTACCTTAGTAGTAGTATCATTTTAGGTGTGATATGTTCCAATTGCTCGGAAATCGTTCCCCATTCATCTTTCCGAGCTTGTAGGACCCTTTTTCGGTGACCACGAGAATCTAGTACGGTCCTACTCAGTTTTGACCCAATTTTCCTTCGTTCGAATTTTGGGTGTTGAGAGTGACTTTCCTTAGCCCCAAGTCCTCGACGTTAAACTGTCGAAGATTGGCTCTTCGATTGTGGTATCTCTCGATCCGCTGTTTTTGGGCGGCCAATCGGACTAGGGCGGCTTTGCGTTTTTTCATCCAACAATTCTAGGTCGTATTCATGGCCTTGTTATTTGACTCTACCATTGCATATTGAAACCTAATGCTAGGTTCTCCGACCTCGACCAGTATTAGAGCTTCGGTGCCATAAACTAATAAGAACGGGGTATCTTCGGTACTAGACTTCGATATTGTGTGGTATGCCCAAAGAACCTAGGGTAGGATATCCTTCCACTTCCCTTTGGCGTCGGTTAGTCTCTTCTTAAGATTCTGGATGATGGTTTTGTTGGTCGATTCTGCTTGTCCGTTCCCGCTGGGATGATAAGGTGTTGATAGGATCCTTTTGATCTTGTGATCCTCAAAACATTTAGTCACTTGATCCTGATGAACTGCTTTCCATTATCGCATACAATCTCAGAGGGCATCCCGAATCGACATATGATGTGGTCCAAACTAATTTCTATGACTTCCTTTTCCCTGACTTTCTCGTAAGCATGCGCTTCAACCCACTTAGAGAAATAATCAGTCATAAATAAATAAATTGAGCCTTACCTGGGGCCGATGGAAGAGGGACAGCGATGTCCATTCCCCACTTCATGAACAGCCATGGGGACAAGACCGAGTGGAGCAGTTCCCCGGGTTGGTGCATGCCTTTGGCACTTGTCGCATTTTCAAATGAACTCCTTCACATCTTTCTCCATGTTGATCCAGTAGTACCCGACTCTAATGAATCTGTGGACCAATGATTCGGCGCCGGAATGATTCCGCAAATGCCCTCTTGGACCTCCCTTAGAACATATTCGGTATATCCTGGCCACATACATATCGCTAATGGACCATCGAATAGTCTTCTAAACAACGGTCCGTCTTCGGACAATGTGAATCGTGTTGCCTTTGTGCGCAGAGCTCTCGACTCTTTTGGATATGATGGGAGCTTCTCATTTTTTAAATGCTATATGTATTTATTTCTCCAATCCCAAGTCAATCTTGTGGAGGTTATCTCGGCATAACCTTCTTCGACCACTGATCTCATGAGTTGTACGACTGCCCCCGAATTTAGTTCATTGTCTTTGACCAATGACCCTAGGTTTGCGAAGGCATCGTCCTCACTATTCTAATCTCTAGGCACATGTTGTAAAGTCCATTCCTTATATCGTTGTAGAGTTACATGTAGTTTATCCAGGTATCTCTGCATTCCATAATCTCGAACTTCAATGGTTCTGTTAATCTGGTTCACCACGAGGAGGGAGTCACATTTGTCCTCGATATCCTCTGCTCCCAAGCCTTTGGCTAATTCAAGACCACCAATCATGGTGTCATATTCGGCCTCATTGTTAGTCAATTTTGTAGTTCTGATAGATTGTCTAACTGCGTTACCTATTGGTGGTTTCAACACGATACCGAGTTCGGACCCCTTTGCGTTCGAAGCAACGTTCGTAAAGAGGGTCCAGATTCCCAAGGATGTACTCGATTTTACTAACAGTTCTTTTCAACCTTGGGTACGAGGGCTGGCGTGAAGTCGGCCACGAAGTCTGGCAAGATTTGAGACTAAATGGTTGTTCGGGGTCGATATTCAATAACGTACCCACTGATTTCTACGGCCCATTTGTCCAACCAACCCGAAATCTCAGGCTTATGCAGAATATTTCGAAGTGGATAAGTTGGTACAACACATATGGGATGACATTGAAAGAATGGTATTAGTTTCCTAGAGGCGCTTATTAAAGAGAGTGCAAATTTTCTAAATGGGGATACCTGGTTTCGGCCTCACCTAAGGTCCGACTAACATAATATATAGGGAATTGTGTACCTTGTTCTTCTCGGACCAAGACTCCACTTACCGCTATCTCCGCTACTTCTAAATACAAGTAAAGTTGCTCGTCTGTTTTTGGCGTGTGAAGTAGTGCGAGCTTGATAAGTATCGTTATAGCTCCTCCAACGCCTGTTGGCATTCTGGAGTCCACATGAAGTTATTCTTCTTCTTCATTAACGAGAAGAATCGGTGACTCCTATCTGAGGATCTTCAAATGAATCGGCCTAGGGCGGCTATGCGCCCCGTTAACCTCTGCACGACCTTTACGTCTATCACCTTGATGTCCTCGATAGCTTTGATTTTATCGGGGTTGATCTCGATTCCTCAGTTTAATACCATGAAGCTGAGAAACTTTACCCGAATCGATCTGAATGCACATTTTTCTGGGTTGAGCTTCATGTTGTATCTTTTCAATATACCGAAGGTTTCCTGCAAATGCTTCAAGTGGTCCTCTACTCCCAGGGACTTAACTAACATGTCATCAATATAAACTTCCATTGATTTTCCTATTTGTTCTTCGAATATCCGGTTTACTAGGAGTTGATAAATTGCACCAGCATTTTTTAGTCTGATTGGCATTACATTATAACAGTAGGTGTCATACTTAGTGATAAATGAGGTTTTTTCCGATCTTCCGGGTTCATCTATATTTGGTTGTACCCGGAATAGGCATCGAGAAAACTGAGAGACTCGTGGTCGGACTTGGCATCGATTATACGATCGATATTAGCCAAAGGAAATGAATCCTTGGGACATGCTTTATTCAAGTCTTTGTAATCTACACACATTCTAAGTTTATTTCCCTTCTTAGGGACTACCACTATGTTCGCTAACCATTCAGGATACTTTACTTCCCAAATGGATCCTATATTAAGAAGTTTGGTTACCTCGTCTTTGATGAAAGCATGTTTGACCTCAGACTGGGGTCTTCTTTTTGCTTTACCAGATGGAACTTCGGATCCAGGCTTAGCTTATGTGTGGAGATTTTTGGTGGAATCCTTGTCATATCGAGATGGGACCAAGCAAAGCAATTCATGTTAGTTTTAAGAAATTGAATAAGTTTTCCCCATGAGCTCGGGAGCTAGCCTCGTGCCCAGGTATACCATTCACTTAGGGTGATGTTCCGATTAATGTGATTTGTTCTAGATCTTCGACCGTCGACTTGGTGGCGTCAGAATCATCAAGGTATATGAAGGATCGAGGGACCCCATAGTCATCATCCTCGTCAATCCTCTATTTCTCAGATTGGGTCGAGGCCGGTGTGTTTGGTTTCTATTTGGCCTCCTGTTTTCCCTTTCAATCCGACCCTTTTGATGATAAGAGTGTCGATATCGGTATCATTTCTTCGACTACAACTATTTCCTTGGCGGCAGGTTGCTCCTCATAGACTGCTTTGACTCCCTCAAGTGTCGGGAACTTCAGAACCTGGTGAAAGGTCGAGGGTACTGCCCTCATGTTATGGATCCATGGTCGAACAGGGCGTGATACCTCATGTCGCCCTCGATCATATGGATCTTCGTCTCTTGGATGGTCCTAGACACGTTCACAGGCAAAGGTGTTTCACCTTTGGTGGTTTCGCGTTCCATGTTGAAATCGTTAAGTACTCGGGCAACGGGCATAATTTGATCCTGTAGACCGAGTTGTTCTACGACCCTCGATCGAATGATGTTGCCCGAGCTACCTGGATCAATAAAAACACATTTAACTTGAGTCTTGATCACGCCAAACTATGCCTTATAAAAAGGAAAAAGCGTTCGTTGCAAATATAATTCGGTTTACAAGTCCGGAGTCGAATCCCACAGAGAACTAAGGCTTAGCTACAACTGTTCAATATTGCTAAAAAGACAAGCTCGAAAAATTCCTATGTTATAAATGTTGATACCCAATTTTTCCTCAAATTATTTTCAAACTTGTATATAAGCTTTCAAAATCACTCTTTGCAATAATGAGTATTTTTCCTAATTTTTTCATATTTTTATCTAAATTATTTCCCTATTTATTTAATATTTCATATTTTAATAATTCATAAATTGTGCTCTAAAATAATTTTAAAATATTTACTAGTTCTGTATGTCATTTATAATCACTTTTTACTTATTAAAATCCAATTATTTCATAAATTGGCCAATTGGGTCTTATTTAATTGCAATTACAATCATTTTCCAATTATGGCCTAATTAGACATTTTATACCTTTTAAAATTCGAATTGATGTTGCTTACATTTTAAATATTGTTTGATTATTGTAGTTTTACCTATTTAAATTTAATCTCATCTTTTTATATTTATTAGATATTTTAATTAATTAATTACCTACTTTTATTGGGTATTTAACACCTAGCCTATTTTATTTAGAACTTAGCCATATTTTGAACCCAATTAACCCAACCCAGACCCAATTAACCCAACACAGACCCTAATTAAACAACCCAACCCAATCCTAATTTTAACCCGGCCCAACCCCTGATTAGATCTGAGTCATTGATCAAATAAGATCAACGGCCCAGATCATTTCTTTCCTTAATTAACTCTACCTAACACCCCCTCTCCCCGTCTCACTCTTTCGAGACCCCTCATCTCTCTATCTCTGGTCTTTCCCTCTCCCTTCACTCTAGAACCTTCCTGGTCACCTCCTTCTCCGATGAATTTCCTTTTATCTTTGGCCACCTCCGACCTCCCTCATTTTGACTACCAGCCGCCATGATGCCTCATTCTCCGGTTCACCTCATCTTTGAAACCTCTAAGGGTTTCTACCATACCAAACGGCTACTGGAGTTCCTGCTTGGGTGGTTTTCCGGCCTTCTCCGGTGGGGTTTTGAAACGACCATGCCATAACCTCCACTACCTTCGAGTTTCACGGCAGGTTCTCCGATATCTCTGTTTTCTTATAAAACCCCTAACAATTGGGTCTTATTTAATTGCAATTACAATCACTTCCAAATTATGGCCTAATTAGACATTTCATACCTTTTAAAATTCGAATTTATGTTGCTTACATTTTTAATATTGTTTGATTATTGTACTTTTACCTATTTAAACTTAATTTCATCTTTTTATACTTATTAGATATTTTAATTAATTACCTATTTTTATTGGGTATTTAACACCTAGCCTATTTCATTTAGAACTTAGCCACATTTTGAACCCAATTAACCCAACCCAGACCCCACTTAAACAACCAAACCCAATCCTAAGTTTAACCTGGCCCAACCTCTGATTAGATTTGAGTCGTTGATCAACGGCCCAAATCATTTCTTCCTTAATTAACTCNCTCTAGAACCTTCCTGGTCACTTCCTTCTCCGATGAAGTTCCGCCTGTCTCCGGCCACCTCCGACCTCCCTCCTTTCGACTACCAGCCACCATGACGCCTCATTCTCCGGTTCACCTCATCTTTGAAACCACTAAGGGTTTCTACCATGCGAAACGGCTACTGGAGTTCCTGCTTGGGTGGTTTTCCGGCCTTCTCCGGTGGGGTTTTGACACGACCATGCCATAACCTCATCTACCTTCGAGTTTCACGGCAGGTTCTCCAATATCTCTGTTTTCTTATAAAAAAACCTAACTTTTGAACTTTCCGATTTCTCTAGATCTGTAATACATCTATACATATTATCAACTCTCTCCATGTCTTTTTTTAAAATTTCTCAGTTTCCTAAACGATTTCTCATCATTTTATAACTATGGCTTTAAAATCCTTTACGAAATAATTCCTTCTAATTTCTTAGTATTATTTCATGATTTTATTATGTTTAAGCATTATTGGAACCGTTCTCTTTTTTTTTTGAGTCATTTTGATAGAAACCCCAAACTCTTGGTTTCAATCTATGATTCTAAGTTATTTGCGATGATGTTTTTACTTATTCTATTATGATTGTTTCGCTTTCATGAGTACTCTGTGATTTGTTTTTTGTAACTTTTGTTCTATGATTCCCATTAGGGTTTCTGACTCTTCGTTACTTCTGACTCAATCATGTTTATTATGCTATTACCTTTAATTATTTGCTATGTTCTATGCGAATCCTTAATTTGTGTGATTAGGGTTTCTGGTTCTCTCCTATTCTGTGTTTACTCTGTATAACCTATGTTGATTCTTAAATCAGTACTACTAAGATTTGGAATCCCTAATTTCCTGCGATTGATTTCCTTTAATTGATTTCCTGTGATAATCTTTACAACTATTAGTTATTTCTTGCCTTATTACATGACTGATTTCACTATCAATTGATTCTTACAGTAGTGCTTTAATCTAAACCTCATGAACCTGCGCCCAATTCCCTACTGTGTGCTTACTATGTTCGAAAGCTTTCCTTATTTGTTGGACGCAATTTCTTAACTTATTTGTTACATGCTCTCTACTATGTGAAGTGACTCCCTCAATTAAGGGGAGACTTCTGACTCTTATTCTTTACTGAATCTTGAGTTAGTACAATTACTGAACTAAATTGATTATTTCCTTATTAATCCTGAACGTGACCTCTTTGCCTTGTTTGAATCTTTACCGTTTGAATTAAATCCCTTGACTTCAGGGAGTACTTGCCTTACTTTCCTGATTAATTACTACCTGACTTAGATTTTTTACCTTATTTACTACCTGCTTTTCAACTATATTATTCTGCTCTTTCATTGTAGAACAGGAGACATCAATACTATTCTACATTCTCTTGTGCTCATTTTCTTCTCTCTTTGTTCTACTACTGCCTCTACTCTTGCCTATTAATAGCTGGCTGTAAGCCAAAGCTAATATGGTGTCACCACTTTGCTCTTTACATCCTGCTTTGCCCTCTTACTGGTATCTCCTAATTAATCTTCAAGCCTCCAATCAATGTGTTTATTGTTATTGTTTCAGTTCATTATTTTCCTGATTTTCTTCTATTTATGCTTCTACTGCTCAACATGCAATTGAATCTTTTGTTTTAGTACCTTACCATGTCTTATCTCTTCTGACCTATATGCTAAGTTTGTAACATGACTGTTGCCTATTCCTATCTTCTACTTGCTATGCCTGCATCCTATTGTTGTATATTGTTATGCCTAAACTTTACCATTTCCTAATTCCCCTGATCCCTTGCACTTTGTGTGCTCTTCTTGATCTACATGCTTCTAACTGTTGTTTATCTTACCTGTTATAATTGTCCCCTGTTACTGTCTAGTATTATGTCTAAGCTTGACCATTTCTTGATCCCATGAATCTTCAGATTTTGGGTAGTCATGCTTCAATGATCTTTCATAAGTCTCTGTACCTCCTTTAGCATTATGTGATTTACATGTTCCCTTTCCCCATGGCCCTTGTATGCAATCCTATATTGTTGAGCTACTGTAACTAGTGCTTCTGCTATCTTACAACAAATCCCTTATTTTGAAAACTCTTTTAATCACTCATTCGTGCACTTCACACTATTCTTAGACCTTTAGGTTCCACCCCCTCAGTGTGAGCATTGCTTAGGGACCTTGAGTTCCCTCTGAACTTTGACACACTGAGGCAGGTAATTCTGCACTGCACCTATCTCAAATTTGGCAACTGTTGGGTGCTGGTATTGGCCATGTCCCTCACAAGGGCCTTTGGGTACTTTGCCGCACTCAGGCTATGAAGGCTGTGAAGCTCGAAAGGGGTGAGGCTGGAAAGTTGGGCCTGTTTGAAAGCTCCCTATAGAATAACTTCTTATTTTCCTCTTTGCAATTACTGTAATTCATTTTCTATGGTCTGTAATAACTTGTAAGCAAACAATTGGGGCTGGATAGTGAATATGGGAGGGAACTATGCATGTTTAGTGTAGTATGGATAGAAATCATGACTTAGGTTTTATTTCCCTATGTGTGCAATAGTATCATGCTTAGGACATGCATACCATGCACTAAAATATGGTTAATCTACTTGAAACAATTTCCTGCAAACATGTATCTGTTAAAATCAGAATCCAAATATGCATGTTCACCCTTTAAAATAAGTAGGCAATGTATACGACGCCTAGGCAAACCTTAGGCCTAACAAGTATAAAATAAAATCAATTATGTTCTACTAGTTTAATCAGCCCCTTTGAACATTTTGAACCCTGCTGCTCCCATTCTTGTTTTACCTCACTGAAGTTCATTTTACTTTTATTAAAGCTCCTGCTCTATTTTAAACAGTCTCAAAGTTTTGCATCTATTTCCTTTTACTGATTTTACTGATTCCTGTTCTTTTATGTTTTCAAACTACTGGGTTTTCAAAGATGCCTCACTCTGCACAAAATCATGCCCTTTCGAATCCTTGCTTTGTATTTCTTTAAAGTGACTATATTTTGATAAAAGTTACTATATTCTGATACCATCTTACTACTTCTTTTACTACAAGTTCTCTGTAAACTGATAACTATTACTCTATGTTAAGCCATTGTATTTTAGTCCCTTATCTTTTAAAATCACTACAAACCCATGCTTTAATGACTTCCTTCTATGTTTTCTGAAAGCTTTAAATCACTGCGTACTTCTAAATCTCACTGCTGCCTTTAGCTACTGTATTTTTGAAAATCAACTATCCTTCAAGTCACTCGGTCTTAATTAAATCTTCTGTCTTTATTAAGTTTTCCAACTCAGATTCCTACGACCTATCTTATTAAAATTCCTATTTTTGAACTCATGTCTTGAGACTTTAATCGTGTTTGAGACGTGCTACTTACATGTCTATGTGTGGAGGGACATGTGAGACTTTTTTTGTCTTTATATGATCCCTTATATGTGCAGTCCTACTTGTTTTGTATGTCGCCTAGAATTTTGTCCTTTAAACCTAAGGGTTCAGCCTAGTTCCTACCTTGTAGGATTAGAACTCCTAAACACCCTCCAGTACTTATAGAATGGGATGGGTTATGGCACGCAATAAGCATTTGTAGCCAACACACGCTTTTTAAACAACCTTTATGGGGTGGGAGGGTAGAATACAGATATGATGACCGGTGCGCTAATACCACGTGTAGCCGCCTCTTCGAGGTGTGACATATCAGGTATTGCATTGAAGTGATCCGTATTACTTTAAACCTAGGACAGTTTCTTTTCAAATGTTTATTTTATACTTTCCCCAAACTTTTAAAGATTTTTAAGCTTGCTTGAAATCCCCTCTTATATGAACCTTACTTGTTACTTGTTCACAGTCCAAATTCACAAAACTTATTGGTTGGGACCCACAGTTGTGGATCTTGAGGGGTGCCTAACACCTTCCCATTGGGATAATTTCAAGCTCTTACCCAATCTCTAGTAATGCAAACTAGTTCATGATTTATCAACTCTAGGTGCCCTAACGCACCATAAAAATCGTTAGGTGGCGACTCTTCCTTAAACCCTTTCCTTTAAGGAGTTGTCCAAATGTCATAAACCCAATCTCTCTGTACCTAACACGTGCGATAGAAAAAGGGGGCGCGACAGCATGGTGACTCTGCTAGGGAGCTTCCCTAGGCTTATACCATTACAATTTGCTTTGTGAACTTGGACCTTTAATTTACATTTAAATGCTTACGCCTTTTTCTATTCCCCGTTATATGCTATTAATTGTTTACCTTTTACAAGTATTTATTTCACCCGAATGTAACTAACATATCTTCGTGTTTTCTTTGTAACCGCTTTCCATTATAACTGCTGTATTTCCTTTCTTTACCATTTTTCTCAAACGTGAAAATACATGCCTATCTGTTTTAATGCTTATTATTACATATCATTCTCCGCATTCATATTCCACTCGTGCCAAACAAATCCTATAGCAACGCTTACACTGAGTGGTTTCGCTATTCTAATATTATCACCCCCTAAATTCGGAAAGGCGTATTTGCGGTAAAACTAGTCGATCAGCGGTGCAGTCGACAGTTCCGTGCCTTCCCCCTTGAGTTGTCCGCTCAAGGGTACCAGTCTAAAACCCTAATAGAAACCTTACTCTATTGTATGTTGCATGCATCATGGTCAAACCTATCCAGGCTAACGTGTCGTCTGCACAATGGCCTTTAGGATAGCCTTGTCCAAAGTCCATTGGGTTTCCCTGGAACCCAAAAGGACGCTTTCACGTTCTGTGTATTTATTTGGAGAACTTAAATGCTCATTGCTAATTATTGATGTTAAATAGTCGAGTCTGGTGGGGGTAAGGGCCTAACCTGTTTACTTTGCAGAGATGAGGCACGAGGTCCCAGATTCGGCATGGTCACCAACATCTACCCAAAACTTCTAAACTGGTGGGAAGACTTGCATTCAAGCGACAAAACAGCAGTCAGAAAACACCTGGGCAACTTGCCCTCTCTCTTGGACATTCAGCCTAATAAAATGATGATAGAGGCTGCTACCTTATTCTGGGATGTGATCGGTCGGTCTTTCGATTTGGAAACAATGACATGACACCGCTGCTAGAAGAGATAAGGGGTTTAGCTGGTTTGCCTTGGGAGTCTCAAGGGTTATTGATGCCTGAAAACCGAACATGCCGGGGTTTTCTCAAGATGATGGTACTCAAGAAGAATACGGATTTAGTCTGCTTGGAAGACTCGTACATCCCTTTTGACTATTTGTATGAGAGGTATGGCCGTAGTCAGTCTTACCGCACATACCAGGAAGAGTTTGCCCTCACCTCTCTAGGACACATTCACCGTCAGGTATTCGTCTTCATATTCTGCTTTTTGGGATTGATGGTCTTGCCAACAAAGAAGGGGAGAATCCTTACCAGATTGGCTATGGTTACCAAGACTTTGATGGAAGGGATCGACGGACAGGATTTCAGCATTGTACCTATGATTGTTGCTGACATATACCGAGCTTTGGAGAACTGTCAACGAGGAGCGAAACCTTTTGAGGGTTGCAACCTGTTACTTCAGCTTTGGCTCACCGAGCATTTGCAAAGGGGTGACTACCATCAAGACATACATAGGAGAGTTTGGGATGATCATATTGCTTTCCATCATCCAAAGTGTATTAACTACATCCCCGACATGTTTGCACAGCCAGAGAATGCCAATGGATGGGTCGAGTTATTGGAAAATCTGACCGAGGATCAGATCCAATGGATGTTCGAGTGGTTCCCGACCGACGAATTCATCATTCGGACTAGAGAAACTCCGTTCCTAATATTGATTGGTCTTAGAGCGACGTACCCTTACGTCCCGATTCGAGTTATGAGGCAGGCAGGAAGGAATCAAGTCGTCCCAAGGGTCGAGAAAATGAGTCATCTCAAGGCATACTTCCAAAATGACGACAGCCCTCACAAGTGTCAAGCTCATCAATTGTGGCACTGCAGGATCCGGTTGGAGAAGGATACTATCGAGCCCGACAGGTATCACGATGGTTGTTCTCCTTACTATCTGGGATGGTTGGAAGATAACTGGGAAGGGAATATTGAGCCACGGTTCGCTCGAGGACATAGGGTCATAGATGAGAAAGCCGAGGCAACGACTAGGCTCAACCAGCTTCGAAAAAGGCTCTGTGACTGTGAAGAAGATCATCATAAAATCCACATAGCCAACAAGAAGCTGATCGAGGAATGGAAGTACATGGCCATCACTTCCACCCAGAGGCTAGAACACTTGGAACGAGGCATAGTTGACCTGGAGGAAAAGTTCCTTAGGAGGATCGAGACTTGTCAAAAGACCGAGGGATCTGAAGCGGGAATTCTAGCCAAGACCTACTTACTGTTGGGACTCCGCGAGATGGGAATGTTGATCAAGGCAAGTAGAGGTGCCGAGTCTGGGGAAGGTCCTTCTAGGGCCAAATAGATAGGATTTGTCTTTACTTTGATTTTAATGTAATAAGGCCACTAGCCATTAGTGACATTTTACATCTTCGTATTTTTAGAGTCAAGTTGGATTTGTCTATTTTATTATCAATAAAATGAGGCATTTAGTATTTAAGTTCTCCTAATTAATTTGCCGCTAGGCCTACCTCGGCATAAAGAGGTTCCCCAACTTAGGATGCGTTTCACACTTTCGCACTACGTGTTTAAATTACCGCAGTATTCTTCATAATCTTCACTAACTTCACTGCCTTTTTTGTTAGTTATTCCCCTTCCCCAAAGGTTAGTTCGTGCACTCTGGCATCAACAGCTTATTGCACCAGATTAAAGGGCCCTCCTCCTACTCCTCCTCCCAGTCCTCCCAAAGGAAAAAGCAAGGGTAAAACTAAGATGGAAGATGCAAGCGGTACTAGAAAAGGCAATGAACAGGTTGAGATCACTGATGGTCAGGGTATTCAGGTTCTACACGAGGGTATGTCTCCACTAGAGAAGAAGTTGCTGAAGTTACAAGAGGAACTTGACCAAGTCAAGAATTTGGCCCACTTATCATTCTTCCTCAACGTCCCAGACATTCACTTCCCAAATGCTCTGAACCCCACTTTACCCCAAAACATCCCCAAACAACCCAACCACCCCAAAGATCCCGTTCCACCAGCACCACGCAACACATGTCACTACAACACTCCGCCTCTCCAGGATCAGACGAGAGACCACTTCCAGGTGACAACCCCATTTATGTGGAAACCGTAGCTCATTCCACATCGCATACCCATGAGTCCGACGAGAAGGATAAGCTCATCAAGAATCTGGCCGAGGAACTCAAGAAATTGACCAACCGATTTCAGGGCGTCGAAGGAGTTGAAGGGGTTGAGGGATTGAATTATGAGGATCTTTGCATACAACCCGATGTTGAACTTCCCGAGGGGTACAAACCTCCTAAGTTAGAGATGTTTGATGGTACTGGTGACCCAAGAGTCCATCTGAGGACTTACTGCAACAAATTGGTCGGCGTGGGAAAAGATGAAAGGATCTGCATGAAACTCTTCATGAGGAGTTTGAAAGGTGATGCACTATCTTGGTACATCAACCAGGATCCAAAGAAATGGATCAATTGGGTGAATATGGCTACGGACTTCATGGATAGATTCAGATTCAACATGGAGAATACACCGGATGTGCTCTACATCCAGAACTTGAAGAAGAAACTAACAGAGACTTTTCGCGAGTATGCTACTCATTGGAGGTCAGAGGCTGCCAAGGTCAGGCCAGCCTTGGAAGAAGAACAAATGAAGAAATTCTTTGTGCGCGCTCAGGATCCTCAGTACTATGAGTGGCTGATGATGGTCGAGGGGCACAAGTTTTCTGATATTATCAAGCTAGAAGAACGAATCGAGGAAGGTATGAAAAACGGTATGGTTACTAATTTTGAAGCATTACAGGCTACCAATAAGGCTCTGCAATCCGGTGGTGTGTCCAAGAAAAGGGATGTAGGAGCCGTGATGGTGGCACAGCAAGCCAAGTCCCCTCCCAAATACCAAGTATACCCCGCACCTTCCTTCACATACCAACCAGCTCCAAGCTACCAAGCACCTTTACCTCAATACCAGACACTTTCACCCACCTACCAAACTTCACCATCCACATATCAGCCCACCTCGCCCAAATACTCACAACCAGCTCCCGTCTATAATGCCTACAATTCCCAACCTTCTCAATATCAATCAACACTTAATCACCAAAACTTCCCGAGACCTTGCCTAAACTTCTACATTCGTCCACCAAAACAGTATACTGCCATAGATGACCCATTGACCAATTATACAAAAAGCTTAAAGTTTCCGGTTATGTCACACCCATTCCCGTTGTCTTCCCTGAGAACCCTTCTCAATGGGTCAACCCAAACAAAACCTGTGCTTACCACTTCGGCAAGAAGGGACACACCATCGAGGAATGTCGTTCCTTGAAAGACAAGATACAAACCCTCATAGATAACAAGATCATTGTAGCCAAGGACCTTTTTCCTAATGTTCGCAATAATCCATTGCCTGACCATAAATGCAGTGTCCACACGATTGAGGTTGAAGATGATTGGGATCCCGAGGGATCAATTGGGATGATTGCCGAGGGTGATCCGAAGAAGCCTGCGATTACTCTTAATCTGATCATGGTCCAGATGCAGCCATCTGAGGAAGTTGAGGTAAACATGTCCATTCCATTTGAGTTTGAATCAAGACCACCTGCCGAGGAAAAGGCCCCAGGGCTGATCGAAGTCGAGTTTGTGCGACCGATTGAAGTTGCAATCCGGCCATCTATAACATATACTCTAGCAGGAATAAGAGTGACCACACTTATTCCAGTGGAAATGTCAACAACGGCACCCTTTTACTCAGATGCCATTCCGTGGGACTATACCGCTGAAGCAAGGGGGAAAGGTAAAGGAAAGTCTGAAGAAGCCATCGTTGCATAGGGTATGACAAGAACTGGCAGAGTTTATACCCCTGAACATTTGGCCGAGTCTAGCAAGCAGGCCAACCACCGACCCCCATCATTAAAACAGGTTCAGACGATCAGTGGAGAAAGATACAAGACAAGGAATACTCAGTCCTCGACCAGTTGAACAAAACGCCAGCTCAGATATCCATCCTCTCCCTATTACAAAACTCTGAAACTCACAGGAGTGCTTTGCTAAGGGTGCTGAGTGAAGCATACGTGCCAGACAATATCACCAGTGGGGAAATGGCCAAGTGGGCCATATACTAGAGAGTCACAAGATCACTTTCCATGAATATGAGCTACCGCCCGAGGGGCTAGGACATAATAGAGCACTACACATCACTGTACAATGTGAGGATCATTTCATCACAAGGATCCTAATTGATGGGGGTTCCAGTCTCAACATCTGTCCGCTTGTCACACTCAAGAGATTAGGCAAGAGTCTACATGAGATAAAGGAAGGAGAGATCAACGTAAAGACCTTCGATGGTTCGCAGAGATTCACCATGGGAGAAATTACCTTATGCTTACAGATGGGACCAATTTGGTTCGATGTAGATTTCCAAGTGATAGATGTGCCTGCATCCTACAACTTACTGTTGGGGCGACCTTGGATCCACGTTGCTGGGGCCGTGGCATCAACCCTACACCAAGCTGTAAAGTTTGAATGGAATCACCAAGAGGTAATCATTCATGGAGACGGTAGCAACCATATCTACGGTCGCCGGACCTTTTCGGTCATCGATGGAAGGAGGAAGTTGGGTGGAGAAATATATCACAACGTAGGACGTGTTAACTCCATTGACAAAGACAAGTGGTGGGGCAGTAAGACCGAAAGCATATTGAACTGGCAAGGGTACGAGCCGGGTAAAGGGCTCCGTAAGAATCTCCAAGGAATAACAAAGCCAATAACACTCAAGAAGCACGGTACTACTTTTGGTCTAGGGTACGAGTACACTTGGGAGGAGTTCAAGGACTGGTCGCCACCATGGCGCCGCCCCTGCTACCCATTGGAGCAGCCGATACCCCGCATAGAGCAGACTTTCGAGCCAGCTGACATCACATATGGTACAGACGAGGAGGAAGCGCTAGCGGCAATAAGGGATCTATTTCTGGATGATGAGGACATGGACTGCTGTGTCATTCGTGAAGAGGAGGGGGAGGAAGGCCCTTCCATACAAGTCGTGAGCAACGGATCATATCTCAAAAATTGGTCCGCCAAGACAACCAAAGCCCGTCGAGCCTCGGGGGTAGCAAGGCTAACAAAACAAGCATTATTTACAGTTTATTTACTTAAAGAATTTTCTTCCTTTTCGCATTTTTAATTTCTGCAAGAAAGAGCTCCTATGTTCAAACAATTATTCAATTTATCAAAGCATTTCTCGTTTCTTTATCTTATATTTACTTGCTACTGTTTTCCTCCCCTTTACTTTATTTACACAGCATTACTATTACTTATCTTGATGAACCGATGACTGTGACCTGCAACGAGGCAACACAACAAACGGATCCCAAGTCAGACGAGGATAATATACCTGAGGACATTATTAAGGAGGTTGAGAACTTTGAGAACAGACCTAAGTCTAACTTGGACGAGACTGAGGTCGTCAACCTGGGAAACACAGAGATCGCCAAAGAAACACGCATCAACATTCATCTGTCACCGTCAGAAAAGGAGGAATATACAGAATTCTTAAGGGAATATGAGGACATATTTGCCTGGTCATACGACGACATGACTGGCCTCAGTACATATATTGTGTCCCAAAAGCTGCCAACCAATCCAACATGCCTACCAGTGAAGCAAAAGCTCAGAAAGTTCAAACCAGACATGAGCTTGAAAATCAAAGAAGAGGTCACCAAGCAGATCAACGACGGGGTTCTCCGGGTGGTCGAATATCCAACATGGTTAGCTAACATTGTGCCTGTACCAAAGAAAGATGGGAAGGTCAGAGTATGCGTTGACTACCGGGATCTTAACCGGGCCAGTCCGAAAGACGACTTTCCCTTGCCAAACATACACATCTTGATTGACAACTGTGCCAAGCACGAACTGCAGTCCTTTGTAGATTGTTTTGTTGGTTACCATTAGATTTGGATGGACGAGGAAGATGCTGAGAAAACAGCATTCATTACGCTGTGGGGAGTGTATTGCTACAAGATGATGCCATTCGGTCTGAAGAATGCAAGGGCCACTTACATGAGAGCTGTGACTACTATATTCCATGATATGATTCACAAGGAGATCGAGGTATATGTGGACGACGTCATCATCAAAATCAAATAAAGCTGCTGATCACATGGAAGATTTGAGAAAGTTCTTCAACAGGTTAAGGAATTACAATATGAAACTTAACCCCGCAAAGTGTGCGTTCGGGGTTCCTACTGGCAAGCTGCTAGGGTTCATTGTCAGTCGTCGAGGAATAGAGCTAGATCCATCAAAGGTCAAATCCATCCAAGAATTGTCTCCACCAAGGAAGCAACAAAGTTGTTGGAGGAAATACATGCCGGTACATGCGGTCCTCATATGAACGGGTTTGTTCTAGCAAAAAGATACTTCGGGCTGGTTATTTCTGCATGACCATGGAAACAGACTGCATCCAGTATGTCCGCAAATGCCATCGATGTCAGATACATGGGGATATGATAAAGGTACCTCCCAGTGAGCTTAATGCAACAAGTTCACCATGGCCGTTCGCCGCTTGGGGCATGGATGTTATTGGACCAATCGAGCATGCCGCCTCCAACGAACACAGGTTTATTCTGGTTTCCATTGATTGTTTCACCAAATGGGTCGAAGCAACGTCTTACAAAGCAGTTACTAAGAAGGTTGTGGCCGACTTTGTCCGCGATCGCATTGTTTGTCAATTTGGAGTTCCAAAGTCAATCATCACCGATAATGGTTCCAATCTCAACAGTGATTTGGTGAGAGTAATGTGTGAAACCTTCAAGATCAAGCACAAGAATTCTACAGCATACAGACCTCAAATGAATGGAGTCGTTGAGGCTGCCAACAAGAACATCAATAAGATACTGAGAAAGATGATAGAGAAGCACAAGCAGTGGCATGAGAAGCTGCCATTCGCCTTACTGGGGTATCGCACCATGGTTCGCACATTAACCGGGGCAACTCCTTACATGTTGGTATACGGTACAGAAGCCGTCATTCCTGCTGAAGTTGAGATTCCATCTTTGAGAATCATACAAGAAGCCAAGCTTAGCGACGCCGAATGGGTAAGAAGCCGCTATGATCAATTGGCCCTCAGAGACGGAAAGAGAATGAACGCAGTTTGTCATGGTCAGCTATATCAGAATAGAATGACCAGATCCTTCAACAAGAAAGTCAAACCAAGACGATTCACACCGGGGCAACTGGTGTTAAAGAAAATATTCCCTCATCAAAACGAAGCGAAAGGGAAATTCTCTCCCAATTGGCAAGGCCCGTAAATGGTTCACTGAGTGCTAACAGGAGGAGCACTCATACTGGCAGAAATGGATGGAGAAATTTGGCCTAAACCAATCAATTCAGACGCAGTCAAGCGCTACTATGTGTAATTGTTATGCTTCTATCAATGTTGTAAATTGAACTATGCCTGAACTGATTCCCGTTTAAGGGGGGATATGTAGGCAGCCCTATGGGTTCGGTCATATTTTAATAAAATTTTCATTTTCCCCACGAATGGAAACTGGGGCAGAATTTTGAAGATGGACCTCGAAATTCCAAAACAAGTGCTGCCGAGCGCTGCACCATTAACAGCCAGAAGCCTTCACCCATCAAACTGGGGGAATATGTTGAGGAGGACCCTCAAATATCCGCAGCAAGAGAGGTTGCAATGTCTCGAACCGCGTCGTGGTCGTCGGTTCATCCAAAAAAAATTATTTTTATTATATGTTATATCATATTTTTATAAAACTGTGCATATTTATTTCTTAAAAACAGCTTGTCTTAGCAACGCTACCCCTGTGGTACAAACAAAGTCATTATCATCAAGCAGACAGGCCGATCCGAGCCAGCAGGGATACGAACTAACCCTCCCCCTTATGGAACTCACGATTTTTCTTTGGATGCAGGCATAAATATGGCAAAGCCCAAGACATCTCATTATCCCCACCAGACGCATGTTTCTCAAAGATACCCTCTCGAACTCATCGCACATGCTAACGCTTACTATTATCATCGTTGCAAACGATACTTCATTCGCAACAATCGTATCACCGCACTTTATCACCAGCTAATAACTCTTACTGTCGTTTTATTTTCTGCACTGCATAAGGCTACCATTCTGCCTTCCGAGACTAAGCATTGTATCCCTGCATTTTCTCGCATTGCATAAGGCTACCATTCTGCCTTCCGAGGTTAAGCTCTACCTCCATCTACATTCACATCTGCATAAGGCTACCTTTATGCCTTTCGAGGTTAAGCTCTACCTCCATCTGCATTCGCCTCTTTGCATAAGGCTACCTTTCTGCCTTCCGAGGTTAAGCTCTACCTCCATATGCATTCGCATCTTTGTATAAGGCTACCTTTCTGCCTTCCAAGGTTAAGCTCTACCTCCATCTGCATTTGCATCTTTGCATAAGGCTACCTTTCTGCCTTCCGAGGTTAAGCTCTACCTCCATATGCATTCGCATCTTTGTATAAGGCTACCTTTCTGCCTTCCAAGGTTAAGCTCTACCTCCATCTGCATTTGCATCTTTGCATAAGGCTACCTTTCTGGCCTTCCGAGGTTCTACGCTACCTCTCCTGCATTTTATTTCCTGCATTGCATAAGGCTATCATTCTGCCTTCTGAGGTTCTACGCTACCTCTCTCCGCATCTTACTTCATTACGCTAAAGCTCCTTTATACCTTTTCAAAGAAGTCACCTTATTTATTTACGCTTTCTTTCGGGCTAAGATCTGCCCTCTTTCTTTTCGCAAATCGCAAGACTAAGCTTTATCTTGCCAACATCATACTACTGCATTCTTCATGGGCTGAGATATCGCCAACTTGTCCAAAGGCGTCATCGTTCGGAGGCACCATCCTCATGGCCCGAGAACATCATTTCATAGCCTGCGAATCACGCACCAAGCGTTTCATGGCCCAGGACATCATGGTCAAAGGACATCATCCTAATGTCCAAGGACAGCACTCATAGTCCGGCGGGAATTTGCATCATGTTTATATTATGCACAATATACGTTGTTCTCTATCTGTAGGTAACATGGCCGGAACAGTCAACCAGGCAGGAGCAGACCGATCCAGTTCTCCGACATCACCCCGTAAGAATTTCCTACTTTTATCCTACCATGCACCTTGCGTCCGTTCTTGTGAAACCTCACCGGTATACTTCGCCGATGATTCCGGAACTACATACGGCCTAATTTCGGTAAAACCAGGGATATGTAGGCAGCTCAGAAACAAGGGTGCGGTCAAATTCCATCCCGCAGTTTCATCTCGGTCAAAATTGGCCATCATATCTTTACCCGACAACTCTTCATCCTTCCCGGGTAAAGAGGGGCAGTTGTTGATACCCAAGTTTTCCTCAAATTATTTTCAAACTTGTATATAAGCTTTCAAAATCACTCTTTGCAATAATGAGTATTTTTCCTAATATTTTCATATTTTTATCTAAATTATTTCCCTATTTATTTAATATTTCATATTTTAACAATTCATAAATTGTGCTCTAAAATAATTTCAAAATATTTTCTAGTTCAGTATGTCATTTATAATCACTTTTTACTTATTAAAATCCAATTATTTCATAAATTGGCCAATTGGGTCTTATTTAATTGCAATTACAATCATTTTCCAATTATGGCCTAATTAGACATTTTATACCTTTTAAAATTCGAATTGATGTTGCTTACATTTTAAATATTGTTTGATTATTGTAGTTTTACCTATTTAAATTTAATTTCATCTTTTTATACTTATTAGATATTTTAATTAATTAATTACCTACTTTTATTGGGTATTTAACACCTAGCCTATTTTATTTAGAACTTAGCCATATTTTGAACCCAATTAACCCAACCCAGACCCAATTAACCCAACCCAGACCCTAATTAAACAACCCAACCCAATCCTAATTTTAACCCGGCCCAACCCCTGATTAGATCTGAGTCATTGATCAAATAAGATCAACGGCCCAGATCATTTCTTTCCTTAATTAACTCTACCTAACACCCCCTCTCCCCGTCTCACTCTTTCGAGACCCCTCATCTCTCTATCTCTGGTCTTTCCCTCTCCCTTCACTCTAGAACCTTCCTGGTCACCTCCTTCTCCGATGAATTTCCTTTTATCTTTGGCCACCTCCGACCTCCCTCATTTTGACTACCAGCCGCCATGATGCCTCATTCTCCGGTTCACCTCATCTTTGAAACCTCTAAGGGTTTCTACCATACCAAACGGCTACTGGAGTTCCTGCTTGGGTGGTTTTCCGGCCTTCTCCGGTGGGGTTTTGAAACGACCATGCCATAACCTCCACTACCTTCGAGTTTCACGGCAGGTTCTCCGATATCTCTGTTTTCTTATAAAACCCCTAACTTTTGAACTTTCCAATTTCTCTAGATCTGTAATACATCTATACATATTATCAACTCTCTCCATGTCTTTTTTAAAAATTTCTCAGTTTCCTAAACGATTTCTCATCATTTTATAACTATGGTTTTAAAATCCTTTACGAAATAATTCCTTCTAATTTCTTAGTATTATTTCATGATTTTATTATGTTTAATCATTATTGGAACCGTTCTCTTTTTGTTTGAGTCATTTTGATAGAAATCCCAAACTCTTGGTTTCAATCTGTGATTCTAAGTTATTTGCGATGATGTTTTTACTTATTCTATTATGATTGCTACGCTTTCATGAGTACTCTGTGATTTGTTTTTGTAACTTTTGTTCTATGATTGCCATTAGGGTTTCTCACTCTTCGTTACTTCTGACTCAATCATGTTTATTTTGCTATTACCTTTAATTATTTGCTATGTTCTATGCGAATCCCTAGGGTTTCTGATTCTCTCCTATTGTGTGTTTACTCTGTATAACCTATGTTGATTCTTAAATCAGTACTACTAATATTTGGAATCCCTAATTTCCTGCTATTGATTTCCTTTAATTGATTTCCTGTGATAATCTTTACAACTATTAGTTATTTCCTGCCTTATTACATGACTGATTTCACTATCAATTGATTCTTATAGTAGTGCTTTAATCTAAACCTCATGAACCTGCCGCAAATTCCCTACTGTGTGCTTACTATGTTCGAAATCTTTCCTTATTTGTTGTACGCAATTTCTTTACTTATTTGTTACCTGCTCTCTACTGTGTGAAGTGACTCCCTAAATTAAGGGGAGACTTCTGACTCTTATTCTTTACTGAATCTCGAGTTAGTACAATTACTGAACTAAATTGATTATTTCCTTATTAATGCTGAACTTGCCCTCTTTGCCTTGTTTGAATCTTTACCGTTTGAATTAAATCCCTTGACTTCAGGGAGTACTTGCCTTAATTTCCTGATTAATTACTACTTGACTTAGAGTTTTTACCTTATTTACTACCTGCTTTTCAACTATATATTTTTGCTCTTTCATTGTAGAACAAGAGACATCAATACTATTCTACATTTTCGTGTGCTCTTTCTCTTCTCTCTTTGTTCTACTACTGCCTCTGCTCTTGCCTATTATTAGCTGACTGTAAGCCAAATCTAATATGGTGTCACCACTTTTCTCTTTACATCCTGCTTTTCCCTCTTACTGGTATCTCCTAATTAATCTTCAAGCCTCCAATCAATGTGTTTATTGTTATTGTTTCAGTTCATTATTTTCCTGATTTTCTTCTATTTATGCTTCTACTGCTCAACATGCAATTGAATCTTTTGTTTTAGTACCTTACCATGTCTTATCTCTTCTGACCTATATGCTAAGTTTGTAACATGACTGTTGCCTATTCCTATCTTCTACTTGCTATGCCTGCATCCTATTGTTGTATATTGTTATGCCTAAACTTTACCATTTCCTAATTCCCCTGATCCCTTGCACTTTGTGTGCTCTTCTTGATCTACATGCTTCTAACTGTTGTTTATCTTACCTGTTATAATTGTCCCTTGTTGCTGTCTAGTATTATGTCTAAGCTTGACCATTTCTTGATCCCATGAATCTTCCAATTTAGGGTAGTCATGCTTAAATGAGCTTTCATAAGTCTATGTACCTCCTTTAGCATTATGTGATTTACCTGTTCCCTTTCCCCATGGCCCTTGTATGCAATCCTATATTGTTGAGCTACTGTAACTAGTGTTTCTGCTGTCTTACAACAAATCCCCTGTTTTGAAAACTCTTTTATTCACTCCTTCCTGCACTTCACACTATTCTTAGACCTTTAGGTTCCACCCCTTCAGTGTGAGCATTGCTTAGGGACCTTGAGTTCCCTCTGAACTTTGACACACTGAGGCATGTAATTCTTCACTGCACCTATCTCAATGTTGGCAACTGCTGGGTGTTGATATTGGCCAGGGCCCTCACAAGGGCCTTTGGAAGCTTTGTCGCACTCAGGCTATGAAGGCTGTGAAGCTCGAAAGGGGTGAGGCTGGAAGGTTGGGCCTTTTTGAAGGCTCCCTATAGAATAACTTCTTATTTTCCTCTTTGCAATTACTGTAATTCATTTGCTATGGTCTGTAATAATTTGTAAACAAACGATTCGGGCTGGATAGTGAATATGGGAGGGAACTATGCATGTTTAGTGTAGTATGGGTAGAAATCATGACTTAGGCTTTATTTCCCTATGTGTGCAATAGTATCATGCTTAGGACATGCATACCATGCACTAAAATCATGTTTAGGTTCTTTATTTCCACATCTATTATATTCATGCCATCTGACACCATGTTCCTAGTATAACTATACGAGTAACAAAAGCTGCCATAATGTATTGCTCGTGCATTTTCATAAACGTGACATATAGAAACCATGTCTTAAGATGATACTTTGTGCATTAGATATCCTTCCCTTAGGACTTCTTATTTATCAGACCTTGAATGCCTAGTTAACATAATCTAATACTCCCATAAAATATGGTTAATCTACTTGAAACAATTTCCTGCAAACATGTATCTGTTAAAATCAGAATCCAAATATGCATGTTCACCCTTTAAAATAAGTAGGCAATGTATACGACGCCTAGGCAAACCTTAGGCATAACACGTATAAAATCAAATCAATTATGTTCCACTAGTTTAATCAACCCCTTCGAACATTTTGAACCCTGCTGCTCCCATTCTTGTTTTACCTCACTGAAGTTCATTTTACTTTTATTAAAACTCCTACTCTATTTTAAACAGTCTCGAAGTTTTGCATCTATTTCCTTTTACTGATTTTACTGATTCCTGTTCTATTATGTTTTCAAACTACTGGATTTTCAAAGATGCCTCACTCTGCGTGAAATCATGCCATTTCGAATCCTTGCTTTGTATTTCTTTAAAGTTACTATATTTTGATAAAAGTTACTATATTCTGATACCATCTTACTACTTCTTTTACTTCAAGTTCTCTGTAAACTGATAACTATTACTCTATGTTAAGCCACTGTATTTTAGTCCCTTATATTTTAAAATCACTACAAACCCATGCTTTAATGACTTCCTTCTATGTTTTCTAGAAGCTTTAAATCACTGCTTACTTCTAAATCTCACCGCTGCCTTTAGCTACTGTATTTTTGAAAATCAACTATCCTTCAAGTCACTCGGTCTTAATTAAATCTTCTGCCTTCATTAAGTTTTCCAACTCAGATTCCTACGACCTATTTTATTAAAATTCCTATTTTTGAACTCCTGTCTTGAGACTTTAATCGTGTTTGAGACGTGCTACTTACATGTCTATGTGTGGAGGAACCTGTGAGCCTTTTTTTGTCTTTATATGTGCAGTCCTACTTGTTTTGTATGTCGCCTAGTATTTTGTCCTTTAAACCTAAGGGTTCAGCCTAGTTCCTTCCTTGTAGGATAATAAGTTCTAAACACCCTCCAGGACTTATAGAATGGGACGGTTAATGGCACGCAATAAGCATTCGTTACCAACACACGCTTTTTAAACAACCTTTACGGGGTGGGGAGGGTAGAATACGGATATGATGATCGGTGCGCTAATACCACGTGTAGCCGCCTCTTCTAGGTGTGACATACCGGGTATTGCATTGAAGTGACCCGTATTACTTTAAACCTAGGACAGTTTCTTTTCAAATGTTTATTTTATACTTTCCCCAAACTTATAAAGATTTTTAAGCTTGCTTGAAATCCCCTCTTATATGAACCTTACTTGTTACTTGTTCACTGTCCAAATTCACAAAACATATTGGCTGGGACCCACAGTTGTGGATCTTGAGGGGTGCCTAACACCTTCCCGTTGGGATAATTTCAATCCCTTACCCAATCTCTGGTAACGCAAACTAGTTCATGAATTATCAACTCTAGGTGCCCTAACGCACCATAAAAATCGTTAGGTGGCGACTCTTCCTTAAACCCTTTCCTTTAAGGAGTTGTCCAAATGTCATAAACCTGATCTCTCCATACCTAACCCGTGCGATAGAAAAAGGGGGAGCGACAATAAATATTAAGATTCTTATATCTAATTAACTAACAATTTAAAATAGTAAATTAACACTAAAGATACTACGGGTTGGAGAAAAGATTAAGGAAGTCTAGAGTTATGATTTCCCCAATTGTCGGAATCCTTCCCGCTATGTCTTCTATAATTTCACCTAAGTATTCTCTATCAATCATGAACACTCCAGCTATCATAAATCTCTCTCAAGTAATTATAATAATCTACTAGACGCACTCTCTCAAGTTACGCTAGCTAAATTGCATTACAGTTCACTTTAGATTGCACCCGAGGTTTCGTTATCTCTAATCCAACCTCTAAACCCTCGGTTATGGATCTCTCCTATATTCCGGGAGTGATGTTGTTCAAACAACTACCTAAATATGCACTCTCTCTCAAGTAGATACATAATAAATAGGAACAGCTAATTGAGGTCCCTTCAATCAACTACAGCAAGAACGTAGTTGAACAAATAGAGATTAAACTTTGGCAAAATTATATAAAAACATAACAAGCATTTATCCTACAAAAGGTTCAATCAAAACCCTAGATAACAAATTAGTTATTCATAATAGTATGTAAAAATACAATACTAAAAGTCATAACCAATAATGAAAAATAGGAAGAGGAAGGAAAAACTTGTAGAAGAATTCTCCGCCTTGCTCTTATTGTATCTCTGCCTCCTTAGGTCGAATTTGTGTCCAAAATATGTCCAATCTCTCAAAAATAACGTTCTCCCATGTATATATACCAAGTAGGGTCGGGCCCAAATAATTATACCTTCTCCCACGCGAAAAAAGACCGTTGTATTACGCCTGGACGCTCGCGGCCGCGGTCTTACCAGTTCTCTTATTCTGCCGCGTCCAGTTCTGAGGTCGCGGTTTCGACCGCATATTTCACCCTGTTCCGGTCGAAATTTTAAAAACCATAAAACATGAAAGTTATAGCCATTTGAGTTAGCGTTCCACCCATATATTATATAGCCCAAATGGAGTTTGTAGCAAACAGTTATGTCCAGTTTACTAGACAGTGCGCAATATGCCTCATCGAGTCTTCGTTTGTTCTCAACTATCAAATTTGACCCCCGAACACGATCCCGGCTTAATTCCTTGAGCTTTTACTCAGAATTCAAAGCTTCAAATCACTTGAATTCATTCTATAATATCTATATAGTTCGGAATCACTCCTACAAGGCATAAAACACACAATTAGTGCAAAACACTAGCGATTAAAGCTCAAACTCAATTAAAGTGCAGTAAACTCGAGTGTAATAAGCGACTAAAATACGTAATTATAGCCTATCATCAACACCCCACACTTAAACCATTTCTCGTCCTCGAGAAATCAAACTACACTTTATATAGACATGACCTTTTTAAGCAATTCTCCTAACTCATCACACCAAGAATATTTAAAATAGACTAAGCACAAAAGCGTAACATCTTCACCTCAAGATTTGACTCACAAGTACCACGCATTATTCACAGTTCACCCACTTACTCTAACATAAAAGTCACTTACCTTTCCTTCATGAATCAAGTGCCCTCACACAACAAAAGAGAGTAGTTCCACACAATAAAATTTAAGAACACATAGGAACTTAAGATAGAAAGAATTCACTCACTCTCAGAAATAACATTCATGTGCCACAAAAGATGCATCATAGGCTTGTCCGTAGTGTACTACTCTACTAATCGAGCTCATTCAGTCTAGGATGAAGCAGGACTTTATTTGGTTGTAATGTAGGCTGAGGGACGGGTAGGATAGATATACGAGTGACTACACCTCCCTAAGCACTTTAATACATATACATTAACATTCAAACCCCATACTTATGTCAAACCCAACTCCGCATTCACATCAATGTATTTTACCTCATACTCCTTTAAGCACAATTACATCAAGAGTCTCCACTTGTCAAGGAATATTTTTTTCACAATAATACAACTATTGTTTTTTCTTTTTTTTTTCAATTCAAGTGGCGCTCACTTTTTCAAAATACTGTACCTTTCTCCTTATTTTATTAGTTCCACTCAAAAGCCAAATCAACCACCCCACACTTTAACTTTTACATAAATCATCACAATTCAAGTGCTCATGAGAGATTAGAAGGTTCAAATAGATGGTTAATTCAAACAAATGGGTAAGTCTTGTAATGTGGTTGCCAAAGAAACAGGATTACAGGCTCAAAGGGATTAACTACGATACATAACAATTAGCCGGGTAAAATATACATATCTGGCTCAACAAAGAAATGCCTATATCACTTCCAAGACTAAACAAAACTACTATTTCGCTTTGCAAACACACAGGGCAAGTTCTAGACATCAAATGCAATGCACAGAATAACACATAAACCTCTCACACACACATGGCACATAACTCACTCAGGATTGGATTCATCAAGACACTCTAGTCAAAGCAATTAAGCAAATTTAAAATCATACAATTTAAGGTACTTATACAAGAGTCAAAAACTGAGCCTAAGCGTCACAACCAAAGTACTCATTATTCTCAAGGCATAAAAAAGTTAAGAGATATTGCTTCAATTCAAAACACAACACAATGGCTCATCCTCCTAAAAAAATCTAACTACACCCGGTTCAAACAAAAACCTTGGAAAAGAACCGCGACACAAAGTAAAACCAAGGGGGAATTGCTACACTACCTAACAAAAGAAAATCTTTTTGTTGTTTTTTTCTTTAAACTTAAATCCCTCAAGAAAATTGTATAATAGATCCATCGTCGGGAAAAGTCCAATCTTTTCTATCTTTTTTGAAAAAAAAAAATTAACAAAAAAGATTATTCAATTAACTAACACAACTAAAATAGCATAGAAAGTCACCCAGACGAGCTCCTCACCCCACACTTAAAATTGTGCATTGTCCCCAATGCACATCATAACTATAAGAGGGTAAAAACAACTCCCTGGTAGGCAAAAGGCCGAAGCACTAGCATCTCATGGGGTACTCAGACTTCTCCCAGGCCTGGTTCTTCGTGCGGGTACCTCACACTTAGTTCCAACCAATGGTTTGTTGTTGCATCCATCCAATGGCTTTGCGTTCCATGCTCCTAAAAATCAAAAATCGACACTACAAGAATAATACAATAATTTTAAAAAAAAGTTGGGTTGCCTCCCAACAAGCGCTTGATTTAATGTCGCGGCACAACGTGAATCACTTTTTGCCTCTACCTTGAACTTATGAATTGAGCCCCAAGTTTTGATTCAAGCTTATGATTATGGTCATGGGGCGGTGGAACGAATCTAACTGGCCCAAGGAAATAATGTAGTGTTCTGCACTCCTTGGCCTTTGTATGAGGTATGTAATCCTGACTTTCTGGCAAGAAGAATTCCAGAATATATGCACCTTGTTCCTCATTCCTTGACTCTTCAATTGGTTCGGATGACTATTTCCATATCATCATCCAAACATAATGTGGAAAAATGCTTGGAGTGTGGACCAATGCGCTCAAACACATGAACTTCAGGACTTTCAACATCCTCAACACCAATCACACTAGAGTCAACTAAATTTGTATCTTCAACGCCCCTGGTTGACTCTAGTATCTCTTCTACAACATCGACATCCTCAAAATCTAGTTAAATTGATTGTTGGTGTTCTACTCTGACCTCCTCAATTAACACCTCAAATTCACGCTCTTCTTGGCTACTATCCCCAATATTGGCTTGTTGAGCATTAACAACTTCAACCGCTTGACTCAATTGAGCCTCCAACTTGCGAATAGTTGCCTCTTGCCTTTCTATCCGCAATTGTTTCTCATTATTTTGTTCCAGAAGGCACTTTAACATATTCTCGATCTTTTTCAGGCCATCATCCCTGGGTTCTTTGTTCCTATTAACTTCACAAGAAAAAGAAGAACCATCAAAGTAAGGGGTTGGGGGAAGATAAGAAATATAAGCACAACCATGAAAGTGACCATCTTGACCACCACACATATCACACACATTCCACACATAAGATTGAGTTGGTGCACATAACTCGCTCTCGGGAATATTTTGATAGTTTTGCCGTAGGTGGTTTCCTCCATAATATACATAACGAGGATCAAAAGTAGAATTACCAACATCCAAACTCTCATAATTCCATGATGCCATGTTTTTTTCAAATTAACAAATACAACTAAAATTAAGAAAATAAAAATCAAATACTGGAAAAAAAATCAAACTTGAAACTTAGAAATATGTACACCTACAGCTACACCGTTAGTTCCCCGGCAATGGCGCCAAAATTTGATCACGCCCAACTATGCCTTATAAAAAGGACAAAGCGGTCATTGCAAATATAATCTAGTTTACAAGTCCGGAGTCGAATCCCACAGAAAACTAAGGCTTAGGTACAACTGTTCAATATTGCTAAGAAGACAAGCTCTAACAATTCCTATGTTATAAATATTAAGATTCTTATATCTAATTAACTAACAATTTAAATAGTAAATTAACACTAAAGATACTACGGGTTGGAGAAAAGATTAAGGAGGTCTAGAGTTATGATTTCCCCAATTGTCGGAATCCTTCCTGCTATGTCTTCTATAATTTCACCTAAGTATTCTCTATCAATCATGAACACTCCAGCTATCATAAATCTATCTCAAGTAATGATTATAATCTACTAGACGCACTCTCTCAAGTTACGCTAGCTAAATTGCATTACAGTTCACTTTAGATTGCACCCGAGGTATCGTTATCTCTAATCCAACCTCTAAACCCTCGATTATGGATCTCTCCTATACTCCGGGAGTGATTTTGTTCAAACAACTACCTAAATATGCTCTCTCTCTCAAGTAGATACATAATAAATAAGAACAGCTAATTGAGGGCCCTTCAATCAACTACAACAAGAACGTATTTGAACAAATAGAGATTAAACTTTGGCAAAATTATATAAAAACATAACAAGAATTTATCCTACAAAAGGTTCAATCAAAACCCTAGATAACAAATTAGCTATTCATAATAGTATGTAAAAATACAATACTAAAAGTCATAACCAACAATGAAAAATAGGAAGAGGAAGGAAAAACTTGTAGAAGAATTCTCTGCCTTGCTCCTATTGTGTCTCTGCCTCCTTAGGTCGAATTTGTGTCCAAAATATGTCCAATCTCTCAAAAATAACGTTCTCCCATGTATATATACCAAGTAGGGTCGGGCCCAAACAATTATACCTTCTCCCACGTGAATAAGGACTATTTTTTACGCCTGGACGCTCGTGGCCGCGGCCAAACGCGGCGCGGGCGCGGTCATTTACCAATTCTCTGATTCTGCCGCGTCCAGTTCCGCGGTCGCGGTTTCGACCGTGTCTTTCACCCAGTTCCGTTCATAATTTCAAAAAACGTAAAACATGAAAGTTGTATTCCTTTGAGTTAGCTTTCCAACCATATATTATATAGACCAAATGGAGTTTGGTGCAAAATGTTATGTCCAGTTCACTAGACAGTGCACAATATGCCTCATCGAGTCTTCGTTTGTTCTCAACTATCAAATTTGACCCCCGAACACGATAACGGCTTAATTCCTTGAGCTTTTACTCAGACTTCAATGCTTCAAATCACTTAAATACGTTCCGTAACATCTATATAGCTCGGAATTACTCCTACAAGGCATAAAACACACAATTAGTGCAAAACTCTGGCGATTAAAGCTCAAACTCAATTAAAGTGCAGTAAACTAGAGTGTAATAAGCGACTAAAATATGTAATTATAGCCTATCATCAAGTCTTATTCATAAGTACAGATATTACCAGTGTGTCGTTATGGGGTTGTAAGATCCCCTCCGCGTCCTCGTCAAAGACAAGGTTCCTTCCTGTGTATAATCTCGAGTCCGCTTCTCCCTTGTGATCGACACCTTAGTGCGTAAATACTGGTCCTTGAGGAATATAGACCCCTCCAAAAATCATGTGGACCACCTGTTGTGGATCTTCTTGCTCGTTCTGTCTGTTTGAGTCTCTGTTTCTGAAGTGGTTCTTAGCCCGATCACTTAAGAACTCCCGAAGGTGCCTCTCGTTGAACAATCGGGCTACTTCCTCCCTTAGCTGTATACAATCTATTGTTCTATGCCATGGGTGACATGATACTTGCACATTTGATTGGGATTTCTCTGGGCTGGATCGGTTTGTAGAGGTCGAGTCCATCTAGTATCTTTAATGCGTCCGATGGCTGATACGATAGCTGATGCATCAACATTGAAGTTATATTCTGACAGTCGTGGTGCTTCCTTGGGCTCTACATTCCTTTCAAAACCATTCTTTCTCATGAGACCTCGAGAGATCTGGCCCCGATCATTTCTCCTTTCACCTTGAACGGGGTTGCGCTCAGGTGTGTTGTTTCTCTGATCTCCATTTTATGGATGGTAACGATCCCTGTTTGACCGTGGTTCCCGGTCAATGTCCCTTTAGACTCTATCGACGGGCCTGATAGGATAAACAAACTTAGAGGGAGCCCCTAACTGGTCATCTTCGACCCTAATCTTTGACTGATATCGATTATGCACATCCGCCTAGGTGACAGCTAGGTATTCGATCAAGTTCTTCTTTAATTGTTGTGAAGCCACCAATCTTCGTACGTTCAATACCTAAGTGAAGGCCTAAACGGCCCAATCATCGGCAACCGGCGATAGATCTATACGTTCCATTTGGAATAGAGACACAAACACTCTGAACATCCTGTTATCTTTCTATTTTACCTTGAAGAGGTCCGACTTCCTAGTCTCGACCTTTATAGCTCTGATGTGTGCCTTGACGAAGGAATCTGCAAGCATGGAAAAAGAATCAATGGAGTTGGGTTACAAATTATGGTATCATATCATGGCTCCCTTCAATAAGGTCTCCTCGAATTTCTTCAACAATACGGATTCGATCTCATTGTCTTCCAAATCATTCCTCCTAATCGCGCATGTGTAAGAAGTGACATGCTCGTTGAGGTCGATCGTTCCTTTGTACTTGGGAATTTCTGGCATGTAGAAGTGAATTAGTTTTGGAGCCGCACTCGGGGGGGAAGGGCTTTTGTACAAACTTCTTCGAATCTAAGCCCTTCAAAACTGGTAGTGCCCTCGGAATTTGATCAACTCTGTAGTTATATGTTTCCACCTTCTTGTAATTTGCTTCATTCTTCTTCTCCCCCGATTCAACTCTCTTGGTTAGCTCCTCGAGCATCTTCATGATAGCGGGGTCGGTCTCTGATTTATTTTCGTTTGATCTTTTTGACACCGATTCGGCCCTATGAACAACTTTCTGTGATGGCTCGGGCTCGACCCTGCTTGATGCATGGTTCTGATTTTGGAGTTATGCTATTGCAGCTTGTTGAGCCTGCAACATTTTGAATATCACTCGAAGCTGATCCCCCCTTCTTCGTCGCCCTTTGCATTCTGACTGGCTGATCGAACATCTCTGCGGACGCTATTCTCGGGGTCGAAGGCCATATTTGCATTAATGGCAACATTGGACCCCATCGAGGTAAACTAGACGTACCTCATCCCCAGGGGTGGCTATGTTGTCGTTCTTGCCATGGAAACCAATGCCATTGTCAATGTGTGTTTGTGCTTCTTGAGAGTTCGACAAGTTGATCCTAGAATTAAAGATACTCATATAAACAAGTGTAAAATAGTGTGTGTTATGAAAGTTGGTGTGATGACCCAAAAGATAATCCTAAGTAACTTTAGCTAAATCTGTGTTTCGAGGCCTCGAAAGCCTCCGTTAGTCCCACCTCGATATATGTGAGCAACCGGGGCATGTAGCCGGGAAGTTTTTATGTGAAAATTTGATTTTAAAAAATGGAATTTTTGAATTGAATAATTGAATAAAGTTGACTTTGGTCAACATTTTTGGTAAACGGACCCGTACCCGTGATTTGACGGTCCCGGAAGGGTCCGTAGGAAAATATGGGACTTGGGTGTATGCCCGGAATCGAATTCCGAGGTCCCAAGCCCAAGAAATGAGTTTTTAAAGAAAATTGTTTTCTAAAAATAATAAAGGTTTTTGAAAATGAACTTTGATGTGAAAATCGTGTTACCGGGCCCGTATTATGGTTCCGCAGCCTGGAACATGTTTATTATATGTTAATTGTCTTATCTGTGAAATTTGGTGTAAAACGGACTTGGAATGACGTGTTTCGGATCAAAATTGGAACAATTAAGCTTTATGAAGTGTTAAAAAAATTCTATGGGTTTTGAGGTTTAATTCCTTGTTTTTGATGATATTTTGATGATCAAAATGCTTGAATAAGTCCGTAAGATGATTTGGGAGTCGTGTGTGTTTTTGGTTTTGAGACCTGAGGGCTCGGGTGAGTTTCGGGTAGCTAACGGGGTGTGAAATGCATGAAAAATCTGGTGTTTTTGATGTTTTGCTGGTGTCTGGTGTAATACCCTTCGCGAACGCGGCCAAGGGCTCGCGAACGCGAAGGGTAATTCGTATGGCTTGGGTTTTGTTCTATGCAAATGCACGGGTACGGTCGCGAACGAGGAGCTATGGGGGTACTTCTCTACGCGGACGCGGAGCTATGGGGGTACTGCTCTACACGAACGCGACGCCCCTCTCGCGAACGCGTAGTGTTATAGGGTGGGGTCTGGGGTCAGGTAGGTTTGTTCTTCGCGAACGCGGGCAGAGGCTCGCGAACGCAGAAGGTTAGGGAGTCAGACCTTCGCGAACGCGGCCCTGGCTCCGCGAACGCGTAGGTCCCAGCAGCTAACCCTTCGTGAACGCGACCAGGGGCCCGCGAACGCGAAGGGAAATTTTGCACAGTTATTAAAAATACCCCAAAAAAAATAGAATACCATACGGGAATATCACATTTTCAGCCTTCTTCTTCTCCTCCCACCCCATTGATGATCCTCAAGCTAATTTCCCTCCATAAACACTTGGGTAAGTGATCTTAACTTCTAATTCTCCCATTTCCTTCAATAATCACTAGAAAATCTAGGCCTAAAATCATAAAAATCAAGTAGAAATTAGGGGTTTTGGGTAGAGTTAGGTTTTTGGGAAAATTGGGTGATTCAACCTCAATTTGGGGTCGGATCTTGAAACAAATTATATATTTTAGCTCGTGGGGTTATGGGTGATCGGTTTTTGGTCCGAACCTCATGTTTGGACCAAGCGGGCTCGGGGTCGAATTTTTGTATTTTTGGAAGAATGCTAGAAATTGAATATCTAGGCTATGGGATTGTGTTATTGAGTCTTTATTGATATTATTCAATTAATTATGCCTAGATATCGTTGTTACAGAGTCGTNATTCTTGTTGAAAGTATTGGCTGTTGAGTTTGAGAAGTGTTGATACGATTGAAAATCCAAGTGTAGAGAATACGATTGAAGTGATTGGTTATAGTTGAGACCCTTGTTGGGCATTTATTGAGTTATTAATTGATGTCTTTCCCCTTGCCGGGTGTTTTGCACTATCAATTTCCATTATGTTGTACTCTTTGCCATTATATCTATTATTGTTTGGTGAGGAAGAGTGTAAAGCACGAAGGGTGATGTCGTGCCATGATTTCAGATTACATTGCATAGTGAGGAAGAGTGTAAAGCACGAAGGGTGATGCCGTGCCATGATTCATATTGATTGTAAGCACAAAGGTTAATGTCGTGCCATGACTCTTATTGATTATAAGCACGAAGGGTAATGTCGTGCCATGATACATTGTACATTGCATTGTGAGGAAGAGAGTAAAAGCACGAAGGGTGATGTCGTGCCATTGTTTACATTTCTGGTACTTATTCTTGTTTCATTGGCTATTGTGCTAGATTGCCTCTCTTGCTTACTTCTATCTGTCAATTTGACTGCTTCATTTGACTTGTTCCCCTTTACTGCTCCCGTATCCCTTACTTGTCTGCTTATCTCTTGCCTTGTATTATCCCTGTTACCTGTTGTAGAATAGGACATGTTATCGTTATTGTCAAGTCTAGACTCGTCACTACTTCAGCAGAGTTTAGGCTCGGCACTTACTCAGTACATGGGGTCGGTTGTACTGATGCTACACTGCACTTCTTAATGTTGTGCAGATCCCGCATCCGGACCCAGTGGACCGCATT